>ML299446.1:0-12625 GCA_005239495.1 Nicotiana undulata | reverse complement strand
CCCCAACCCCCCCCCCCCCCCCAAATATATTTCTTATATATATATATATATATATAACATCGGAGAAAAAAAAAAGAGGCCTTAACGCACAACATACCTTCAGATTTCTATCCTGGTTTAACCAAAGGCGCCAAGTGTAGTTTGATTGTCGCCTGAACCTTTTTTTAGTAAAGTAAATAAACAAGTTGTTGAACTTCTGTCTCTGATGAATTCTTGGAGCTATTAATTTTGGTGAAGTAACATCCATGACTCATCTGTTATTTGTCAGTTAAGACTTCTGATAATGATTTTTCCTCTAGGTGCCACGTGGACCTGGTGGTTCGCGTGAGTATCTTGGCAAAGGACCTGCTCCTGGGTCAGGCCGCTGCTTCAACTGTGGCCTTGAAGGTCACTGGGCTCGAGATTGCAAAGCTGGGGATTGGAAAAACAAATGTTATCGGTGTGGAGAAAGAGGTCATATAGAAAAAAAATGCCCAAATAGTCCTAAAAAGCTCAGGTACTTGAACTCCTGGGAAGCGTTGTATCTCTATTTTCATCCCCTAATATATTTCCTTTCTGTTCTTGACTTTGTTATGTTCATTGCAGTCGACGGGATCGGAGCTACTCAAGGTCGCCTGTCAGGTCAAGGTCGCCTGTCAGGTCAAGGTCGCGCTCACGTTCACGTTCTCCTCGTCGTCGAAGTTACAGCAGAAGTCGCAGCTATAGGTGAGTTTTGACATGTGTTCGCTATTTGCTCGTTATTTTATTGTGCTTTTGCCAACCTTAACTGGTGTTTGCCATGACATCGTTTGCAAAACGTTTTTGCCTGTTGAAGTTTGGCCATCAGTATTAGCCAAATCTTGAAACTTTATTAATGGTGAAATATTGAAAATTAGTTTTGAGGTGAAATAACTCACAATGCTTCGACTTTTATGATCGGTTTCGACTTCAACTTGAAAGATTTCTTTTTTAAACTCCAACTGGATATTGTCTACTTAGAAATGTTTCTGAGCTGTTTGCTTTGTTCTTTCAGTCCATCAAGATCTCCTCCTCCAAGGAGAGGAAAAGTTGATGTAGAGAAGAGGTCAAGAAGCTACAGTAGGAGCCCTGAGCCAAGGAAGGCCAGTCCTAGTCCTAGTCCGAGTCCTCCACCGAAGACAAGGAAGCACAGCCCAACACCCGAAGAGGGAAGCCCTACGGAAGCAATGAGGACGACAACCAGAGAAGAAGGTAGCTATAGCCAAAGCCCCAGAGAGAGAAGTGCAAGTCCTTTAAGTCCTAGACGTGGGGATAGCCCTGCACCTGAAAGGGATGAGGACAGCCCTGCTGAAGCTAATGGTGGAAGTCGCAGCCCGAGTCCCAAGTATCAGAGGAACCGTGCAGATGATGGCGAGGATGAAGGTGAGTATAATAATCAACGCTCAGGCCGAGAGAGCGAGTCGCCTTGAAATGTGTTCAGGGATTTGTAATTGGGATCTTGCTGTATGCAAGCAACTTGGTTGATCTTTCTGAATGGATTTTGTCTAGGCTGGACCTTGTGAAGCCCGAATGAGATATACTTGAAAAGAATTTGACGATATCTATATTTGGTATTGTAAGTCGGTACAATAGTCGGTATTTCATGTCTCATATTTTATGCAACTGTTACTGATGCTGTTACTTTTCGTAAAAAATAATGGCTTTTGGTTTAAAAAATATATCAAGTTTTGCATGAGATCTGAATAGATCTTCAGTTTTTTTCTGGAGTCTCCTCAGCAGAGGCGGATCAATGATCCAGTATCCAGATATATTTGACAAGGTTATTAGAAGGTTAGCAGTTTTTTCCTTAGCTGCACCATCTGACTGAAAGAGTGTGTCCTTCAATTAGTTACTAGAAATTATGGATGTAGTACCTTTTATGCAGCTTATAAGTATGTATACTTTGGAAGCTTTTTCTTTTTTCAAATTTTGTTTTCAAATGTCTGTTTATTTGTAGATTTAAATTTTGAAAACAAAGGGTGTGTTTGGTACGAAGGAAAATGTTTTCCGGAAAATATTTTCCAACTTTTTCATGTTTGGTTGTGGCTTAAATGTTTTGAAAAATATTTTTCTCATAAACTCATTTTCCTCCAACGGGAGAGAAAACATTTTTTAAAACTCCTTCTCAAACTTGCTCACCCTATTCCTTACTCTCACCAATCCATCCCCCTCACTGCGGAAAAAGAATTTATTTTTACTTCTTTTTTTTAGTTTTAATTTTTTTTTTCTGCACCCCTCCCTATCCCCACCCCCAATCCCGCACAAGAATTATTTTTTTTACTTTTTTTTCATTTTTTTTCCTGCACTCCCCCCCCCCCCTCCTGCGAGCGGGAAAAAATATTTTTTTAATATATTTTTAGTTTTTCTTTTTTCTATCTTTTGGTTTACAGGTTCAAAATTTTACAAGTTTCAAAGTTATGAGTTCGGAGGTTTATGTGTTTCAAAGTTTATTGGTTTAGAAATTATAAAGTTTACGGGTTCGAAATTTTGCGGTTTCGAAAATTTTGTGGTTCAGAAGTTTATGAGATTTGTGGGTTCGGAAAGTTGTTGGTTCGAAAGTTTATGGCTTCATGTTTATTGTATCAAAATTATTTATGAATACTCTTGAGAAAATATTTTCCTTGATTTGCATATCAAACACCGAAAAATGAATAAGATTACAACTTGTTTTTCAAAAAAATATTTTCTTAGAAAATATTTTTTCACGGAAAACATTTTCCGTCATACCAAACACACCTAAAATCTTCAGATCCCAAAAACAACTATAGTCGTTTTTGAAGTTTTTACTCACAAAACTTGCAATTCTTTTTAAGTAAAATGTATGTCTGAATACAATTTCGATTTGAAAAAAATTATTTTTTGTTATCTTCAAAAATTATATTTACAAGTTTCAATCAAGTTTATATCCAAATACTAACTTAACGGGTTGAAGTTATAATATACACTAGAGAGTTGAGTAGTGAAATTAATCCTTTTGTAGTCCTGTTTCAATTTGTCATTCTTTTTGTAAAAAGTGGAACGTAATTGACAATATTAAACAAGACATTCAACAGTATAAAATCCGTGCAAAGTCATATCAATTGGCCGCAGAAGTAAAATGGAATAACAAATCCTTTGGTGATCACACAATACTCGTTAGTAAAACCTACTATTAATATGTAAGGAATTACAATTGAATTTATAGCGTAATTTATACACAAAAGAATCGATTGATCCCAAAATGATAAATAAATTAAATAAAATGCAAGGCTTAGCGTTGAAATCGAGATAAAATAGCAGACACTTTGATTCCGGGAGCAAGGCTTCCGAAGACAGCAATAAGAATATCGTTAGACAACAAAAAAAGTATTATTTAGCTTGGAATAATGTGTACCATAAGTTTGTCATCATAGAATGTCATCTGCTGACAAATAATCTGTTTGCTCTCGTTGATAATGTTGCCTTTGGGGCCATGCTAACCGAAGCTGTTGTCCTTGGTTTTGGTTTCCACTTGCTTCGTCTTCAGTCTGTCCCTGGTTTCACGTGACATTCTGTCATTCGAGTATTTAATTATGAATCAATTTTACCCTATATAGATAGTCCTCCTGGTTTCCGGTAGCACATCTTCGTATCATCAGGAAGTTGGTGAATGTTCCTTTCTTAGGGCGGGAAATATTCTGAACCCTTTTGAAAAGTTTCTGACGCTTGATAAGACGCACGTCTCTTTGCTTTTAATGCCTCGAATACGTGTTAATCCACGATTTAACAATATTTTTGCCGGTTCTCGAGGTAATCACGGCCACGACTTTAGCCGCTTATTCCTGCTTATACGCCTCATTTTTCTTCTTTTACACTTAGCAGTTTTACAAACTCTCTCAACTTCCTTGCATCCAACACTTTCCTGTTTTCACCCTTCTTTAGTCTTCCAACGAACTCTTATCACCTTCTGCTGATCATTTCACCAACTCTTCCAAGAATTTCGTACTTCTCCTTCGGTGGGGGTCTAAAGGAGAGTACAAACAAAGAAATCGACGTTGATGATGACCTCCCCTCTCCCCTACAATGAGCACCATCATCCCCAAACGACTCAACAAAACCAAGAACTTCGAATAGAAGTTTCCTTCTTCAAATTCCCGCACTTGGGCTATTGGAAAATACCCTTCTTCTATCCGCCCTTCCAACATTCATGCTGTGAAGAAGGACTATGATTGCCACGACCTGAACATTATTGCTCCCGATCTGGTGGAGCGAGTAACCATGTTGCGTTCTCTTTGAGTGGGAGGCTTGACCCCATAATTTTGGAGTTGTGCTACCGATACAAAGTTTATTTGGCACAGGTGGGGCCTTCGGTGTGGCGAACAATATCCTGTCTGCAGCAGCTGTGCTAGGAAACACAAGAGGAGCTTACATTGGCTCGTACGATGAATCTCTACTCCCCCAAGATTTTCTGTGGGGGAGTAATAAATTTCAGCAAACGTGGCCACCATGCCTTGCTTATCAGCATGGATGACGAACCCCAACGGATTCCCTGAAACGTGGAACTTCGCCCGTAAGTATTTCTCTTAATTGATTGCTTGTTTTGTCTATCTCACCGGTGACTTTATCATTATTCATCCTCTTTAGTGCAGCCAAAAAGGAGCCTCCTACGTTGGTCGCCGACATTCATTACTGGATGAGTCAAATTTTTCCCCACCGATCCGTTAATGGTCGGCAGTCCGCAAGAAATTTGGACGTAAACCTTCTGTGCCTGGTAAGTCGTTCATTTCGACCTTCTGTTGCTTCGATTTTTGGGTCGTCTCTTCTTTTTCTCCCTTCTCTTTTGTAGTGGGGTTAGTTTAACTTTTGTTCTTGTTGTCAGGTCGGAGGGCTCTGAAAAAAGTGAAGGCTCCCACCCCCTCTTTTCGTCAACCAGGTGCCTCAATTGGGTCACTACTTGCTGCGACTGCAGGCAAGTCCGTACAGACTGCTGCTTCCTCTCAGACCCCGGTGCTGCGTAGGCCTAGACGATAGGCGGCGTCCCTACCGATGGAGACTCCGATTTTTCCTATGCTGCACATAGTAGACGAATCATCGCCGAACGAGGAGGAAATGGTTCAGCTAAAAAGGCGGAGAGTAGAAATCGGCGATGAGGCAGCTGGGGCCGAAGAGTTAACAAGGGGCGATCCTGAGCTGGCCACGGCTGCATCTGAGGGCGACGTGGCTTTGAACACTGAGACTTTATCTCCTGTAGAGGATGTAGAAATTGCTCCTTTGTCTGAAGTTATCGTCGAAGGAGGGGGGGGGGGGGCGATCAAAGGCGGCAGAGACCGTTTCGAGGAGCGATCCGTCATCGTCAAGGCAGGCTGACGTTCCTTCATCTACCAAGGAGAGAGGGAAAGGTGTGGCCGTGGACGGCTATGAAACCGGTTCCGACATCGAACCCGAAGAGGTACGGATGTTCAACGAGGGGTTTACTCGGGTAGACGTGAGGACATAGGGATCTACTCGCAACATAGTCATTCCCCTCGACCGCGACTTGTTGGTGAATACATAGAGCATGATTCCTTCTTTGGGTCCCCTCTGCTCCAATGCTAAGGACATGATTTTATAGACGTTCGGTGATGTCGCTCTGTTGCTAGGCATATCTGGAATGACATTAAGGGTAAGTTTTTGTTTTTTCGAGTTCTCGTACCTTAAGTTCTCTCTCTTTTCACCTTGTTATTTGTTTTTACTGACTTCTTTCTTCTACTTTCTCCATGTTCATCATACCGTTATTTTAGAGATTTAGTGCGCCCGCCGAGAAGAGAAGAAGAGGGATATTTTCAAGATAATGGAGTTGAAGTATCGTGAGTATCGCGCCAAGCACCGTGATATATGCCTCCGATTCGGCATGGACGGTAACTTCCAGTCTCTCATGGACGAGGTAAAGTAGAAGGACGATGAACTTGTAAGGTTCATCGGCACATTTAGCGAGCTTGAGGGAGCGCTTAGAGTCAAGGAGGACGAGCTCGAAGTGAGAAAGGGGGTCGAGGCTGAGTGTGTCGATCTTCAAGCTCAAGTGGCATCCCCAGGGCCAAACTTGAGCAGAGTTCGACCAGAGCCAACGACTTAAGTGATGAGTTGATAGAAAAAACTGCGGAATTTGGGAAGGTTGAGGAAGCCAGGGTGGCGACTTTGGCGAAGGTGGAGACGTTGGAGGATGTCATCCGCGTCTTCTGGTCTAAATGGGCGAGTGAAGCGGAGACGGCCGCGCTCAGGGAGGCAATGCCTGATGAGCAGATTGGCGGGCCTGAGAGAGAGGTTTCGAACTTAAATGATCAGGTCTCCTCTCTTGAGGCCGAAAGGGCGCATCTGTTGGATTGACCGTCTTCCTCTCACACTTCTGCTTATCCCGATGTTGCGCGGGATTCATACGAGAACTGGATCCATGCCGAATCCCATCTAGACATATTCAGGGACTTGATGACAGCAAGGAGAGTTACTGAGGCTGGGTTTGAATATTCTCATGCCAAGGCGCGCACATCTTGAGTCGCATATGGTTACGATCCCACCACGTCGCGGGCGGGCAAAGGTGAAGACGAACTGGACGGGATCCGGCAAGGTGCATGGTATGATGATGAGTACTCGACCGACGAGGATGATGGCGGGGATGCTGTTGCTGAGTAATGTTTTTTTTAATCTTTATTTTTACTTTTGTAGGGGTCTGTTTGGCCCTTTTAAGATACCTCTTTGACTTGGAATGCCATTTTCAATGTTTATTTCCGATTCTTCTATTTTTTACTGGGATATTTTCCTCAATTAATTGCCTTGATTAGAAGAACTACGTTGGTAGGCGTTATCTCGAACGTGGTCGAGTGTGTCTTTGATTGGTTTGAGCGAAGTCAAATGTCGCCTTAATTAACTCGAACGAGGTTAACTGTGAATAGAATTCGAGTTAGGTCAAATGTTTTAGTTAATTTGATCGAGGTAGAATGTGAGTTGATTCGAGCGAGGTTGGATTTAACTATTAATTAATTCGAACGAGATCGAATGTGAGTTGGTTCGAGCAAGGTCGAATGTTACCCTTAATTAATTCGAACGAGGCCGAATGTGAGTCTTAATTAATTCGAAAGAGGTCGAATGTGAGTTGATTCGAGCGAGGTAGAATGTTACTCTTAATTAATTCGAACGAGGTCAAATGTTACTCTTAATTAATTCGAGCGAGGTATAATGTTACTCTTAATTAATTCGAACGAGGTCAAATGTGAGTTGATTCGAGCAGTGTTGAATGTTACTCTTAATTAATTCGAACGAGGTCGAATGTGAGTTGATTCGAGCGAGGTCGGTTTAGTGCAGTGTTAGACTTGGTGGAGACATAGGCGAACATGAATTACTTGTATGCTTTCTTACATATATATGTTGGGGAAATTTACATGCTTTTTTGGGCTGGTATTCCAGTCTCAGTCTATCTAGTCCCGTCATTGGTCGATATGGAGAAGTATTCGAGAGGTCGATCAATGAACTGGCTAACTCGTGTTCTCACCTGCTCATGCTTAACTTCCAAATGTCCTCCTTGCCGCCTCATTAAAAACCTCCTCGAAAAAACCCAATTGGGACAAAACTCATGTGAGGGAAAAAAAGTACGGCTCGAAGAACATCTTTCCTTAGAAGTTGAAGCACTTGAGGTGGGCGATGTTCCAGTTGTTTGTTAGTAGTTTTCCTTCCATTGTTTTCAGTTGAAACGACCCTTTTCTTGTTGTCGCCGTAATTTTGTATGGGCCGTCCCGATTTGTTCCTAGGTTTCCTTCCTGTGGATCTTAGCTTGCCTGTGTTTTGGCCTTGAGTACGTAGTCCCCGACTTTGAGCGGTATGACCTTGGCTTTTTTTGTTGTAGTATTGCTTGGCTTGTTGTTTATGGGCGACCATCCTAAGCCATGTCTCTTTGTTCTTCACCCTCATCGAGGTCTTGCCTTCTGCTTTCGTCGTTTCCCGGCCCGCTCTCGTGGGAGTATCTTAGACTTGGTTCTCCGACCTCGACTGGTATTACTACATCAGCCCAGTGCTTGTTTTTGGCGTTGTGCGGTATGGCCATAGCACTTCTGGCAGTAGTTCCTGCCATAGTCCCTTGGCATCCTCGAGTTTTTTTTTCATGATATTCAATATTGATTTGTTGGAGCATTCTGCTTACGCATTGGCCCTCGGATGATATGGCGTGGAGAGTAGTCTTTTGATATGCCATTTCTCGAAGAAGTCAGAGATCTTTTTTCCAGTGAATTGAGGCCTGTTGTCAAACCTAATTTCTTTGGGGAGGCTGTAGCGGCACACAATATTCCTCCATATGAAAGCGATCACTTCTTGCTCGCGTATTTGGGCAAATGCACTTGCTTCCACCCACTTGGAGAAATAGTCAGTTAAAACTAAAAGAAATCGTACATTACCTCGTCCTGCTAGGAGGGTGCCGACGATGTCCATCCCCCATTTGATGAAAGGCCAAGGAGAGGTGAATGAGTGGAGGTTCTTGCCCGCTTGGTGGATCATGGGGGTGTATTTTGGCATTGTTCGCATTTTTCACGAAGTCGACAACTGTTTTTTTCATGGTGGTCCAGTAGTAGCCTACTCGTATGAGGCATCTGACTAGAGCTCGATTGCCAGAATGAGCTTCGCAGTGACCTTCGCGGACTTCTTATAGAACACGTCGTGTCTGGTTTGTAGCTAAGCATTTTGCTAGCGGGCCGTCGTACGTTCTTTTTTATAGGTCGTTGTTTATGACGATGTACTTGGGCACCTGCATTCGAAGCTTTTTGGATTTTTTTTATCATTTGGAAGCACGTTGTCCTGTAAGTATGTAACAACACGGTTGCGCCAGTCCCAAGTTAGGTTTATAGTTCATACCTCGATTTGGTCGATCGATGAGTGGAGGAAGGAGAGTGACCATGTTCCCTTCTCCGGTTATGTTGGATGCTGCTAGTTTGGCAAGGCCACCTGCTTCGGTATTTTGCGCTCGAGGGATTTGGTCGAGCTGGCACTCGCCGAACTCGGGTACTAGCTTGCAGATTTCAGCCTGATATTTTTGCAGTCTTTCTTCCTTGATTTGGAAAGTCCCTATGACTTGATTAACGACGAGCTGAGAGTCGCAACGTAGGATGACTTGATTCACTCCGTACTTGAGTGTTGACCTTAGTCCCGCAATCACGACCTCATACTCGACCTCATTGTTAGTCAGATCTGGCCATCTTATAGACTGGAGAATTACTTCGCCTGTTGGGACCTCGAGCACGAGTCCCAGTCCAGACCCTTACGCGTAAGAGGCTCCATCGGTATACAAAACCCATAGGTCTTGTATTTTAGGGGAAGTATGGGCAGATTCCTTTTCGACTTCGGGCATTATTTTTGTGCTGAAGTCGGCGAGAACCTGTGACTTTATTCCCATTCACGGTTGATAGGTTATATCATGCTTCCTCAATTCTATGGCCCATTTGTTCAATCTTTCCGACAGCTCGGGTTTATGCAAAATACTCCTCAGGGGAATGGTCGTGACTACCGAGATGGGGTGGTACTGGAAATAGGGTCTAAGCTTTCGTGAAGCTACGACCAAATCCAGGGCCAACTTCTCGAGGTGTGGATACCTTGTCTCGGCGTTGACCAAGGTCTTACTAATGTAATAGATGGGAGATTGCGTACCTTTGTTTTCTCGGACCAAGACCACACTCATCGCCACATCGGACACGAACAAGTAAACGAGGAGGCGTTCTCCGGGTTTTGCTTTGGCGAGCAGTGTGGGAAAAGATAAGTACGCCTTTAACTCTTTTAGGACGTTGACGCATTCGGAGTCCATTGTCCTTCTTGAGTACGCCAAAAAAATTGTGGCATCTATCGGAGGATCGTGAGATAAATCTCTATAGGGCGGCTATACGACCGGTCAGCTTCTGCACCTGTTTCTTACTATTTAAGTTCTCTGGTATTCCTTCTATAACTTTTATTTGGTCGGGGTTGACCTCGATTCATCGTTGTGATACTAAGAAGCCGAGGAACTTCCCCGAGGATACGCCAAAGGCGCACTTTTTAGGGTTCAACTTCATACCATATCGTTTGAGTATGTCGAAGGCCTCTTTTAAGTGGTCGATATGATCCTCTTTCCTTTTTGACTTGACCAAAATATCGTCGATGTATACCTCCATGGTCTTGCATAGTTGGTCTTTGAATTGTTTTTCACCAACCTCTGATACGTTGCCCCTACATTTTTTAGTTCGAAAGGCATCACCCTATAACAGTATGTCCCCTGGTGAGTGATGAAGGTGGTCTTTTCCTGGTCTTCCTCCTCCATGAGGATCTAGTTGTAGCCCGAGTAGGCGTCTAAGAAGCTTAATAGCTCGTGTTCGGATGTTGCGTCAATGAGCTGGCCAATATGGGGTAGTGGGAATGAGTTCTTCGGGCATGCTTTCTTCAGATCCGTGAAGTCCACGCACATCCGCCATTTTCCATTATTCTTTTTCACCATTACCATGTTGGCGATCCATTGGGGTACTTTGATTCTGTGTTAGAGCCATTTTCAGTAGTTTTTCAATCTCCTCGCGGACTGCGTCGTTTATTGCGGAATTGAATTTTTGCCTAAATTGTCGCACTAAGGGGCAAAATGGGTATCTCTTTCGGGATGCTCGGCATATCCGCATGGGGAAAGGCAAACAAGTCTGCGTTGTTAGCTGAAAATTGATGGAATTTACCTGGTTCACGAAGCTTATGGCCAATATAGGCCTTTTTGTTGTGGTAGTCTTTGTCGAGTTGTAGGGGTTCGAGGTCTTCTACAGTTGATCTCGTGGCCTCTATGATTTCGGGGTCTCTGATGACATCTTTCCCTTTGTCAGCGCTTGACCTCAACCCTGTTAATTGCTATGCCTCCTCGATTTTGCCCTTCAATTGTTGGGTGTATGTGCAGTTTTGGGCGATGCGATAGCATTCTTGGGAAGTGCGTTGCTCTCCTCGGATGCTGAACACTCCCCAAGGGATGGGAAATTTGATGACCTGGTACAAACTGGAGGGGACGACTTTCATGGCGTGTATCCAAGGCCCACCTATGATGGCGTTGTATGCCGTGTATTTATCCATGATGTGGAACGTGGTCTCCAAAGTCACGCCACCGGCCAGAACGGGTAGCGTGATTTCTCTAGATGTCTGCTCAACTGCATTGTTAAAACCCGTCAGTGTGATGCAGCGTGGCACTACCCTACCCTCGAGTTTCATTTGTGTGAGAACTCGAGAGTTGATATTGCACGCACCGCTTCGATCATCGACCATAATGCGTAAAGTAATAACAAGGGTGTCATAGTGAGGAAAGACCAAATCGTGGGTATCCGACTTAAAGAAGATGATACTCTCTTGAGTTTGTCATACCGTTAATGAGTGATTGACCGTTTCAGCTTGTGGGTGGTCGTGAATTTTACGTTGTTGATCGACGCATTGTCTCCTCCTCCGTTAATCATTTGGATGGTTCGAGTTGGAGAAGGCGGTTTTGGTGGACCCTGATGTTGTTCGTGTCCTCGAGCAAAGCTTGCCCTTCCTCGGTCGCTCAAAAGTTCTTTCGAATGTACTTGGTGAAGCATATTCACGGCCTCTTGCCTTAGGGCGATGCAGTCCTAGATTTTGTGGCCCCGTTCCTGGTGGAATTCGCAGAGGGCATTTGACTTTCTGGGCTTTGGGTCGGACCTCATCTTCTGCGACCACTTCACTTTTGGGCCGAGCTTCTCCGGGGCGTAGACTATTTCTAAGGGAGAAACACATAAATTGTGAGCAGATAGTAGTGGAGGCATACCTCTTTCGCTTCGGTGAGTCCCTATTTGCTCCTAGATGGGCCGTTGTCGTGACCAGGAGGTGGTATGACGGTGGATCTGACATATGGTTGATGTCTTTCACGGTTTGGTAGCGGGACTGCATGGTCCCTTATGTTGTCATTTCTCCGGTCTTTTCTGGATTCCATTTGCACTGAGGTCAACCGTTGAGTTATCCCGTTGAGGTCGTCCTCGTCAGCTCGTACTTCGGCGCAGTAGGCGTTGTGTATCTCGTCCCAAGTGGTCGAAGATATTTCATGAGTCGGCTTAGAAATTTTCTGGTCGCCCTCAAACCGCTCCTGTTTAACCCGTTTTGGAAAGATGCTACTGCTATTCTTTCTGCTACATTTGGTAAGGTCATCCTCACACGATTGCATTGGGCGAGGAAGTCTATTAGTCCTTTACTGGGTGACTGTTTAATGGCCAATATGTCATTCACCCCATCTCTACTTTCTTAGCTTCGGCATGGGCGGTTACAAACTTGTCGGCCATTTCCTCGAACGCCTCTATGGAGCGCGCAGGTAGCTGTGAATACCAAGTTAGTGCTCCCCCGGTGAGGGTCTCACTAAACGTTTTCTGCAATATAGAAGACACTTGTTCTTTGGCGAGGTCGTTTCCTTTTACTACGGTGACATAGTGGGTCACATGATCCTCAAGGTCCGCCATACCGTCGTATATTTCAGGTACGACGACATTTTGAAGGTTTTAGGTATTGCGTGTGGTGCAGCTTCGTCACTGTATGGTTGCTAAACGAACCGGCTGACGTCCCTTTTTGGTAAGAGTTTTGGGGTGCCTGGTATTTTGTCTATGTCACGCCCCCAAACTAGGGGAGGCACGACTGACACTCGATACTGTATTTGATCGAGTTA
>ML299441.1:17310-75269 GCA_005239495.1 Nicotiana undulata | reverse complement strand
ATTAGCAATCAAGAGCCTAGGGGACATTTTCCCCTTACAAAGTTTGGAAAGGAGACTCACCTCATGTCGAATCTACCTCTCGGACCGAGAACGCGCCCGCAACTCCAAACTCTACACCCGAGGACTCGTAACTGGAGTAGGAAAAATCCGTATGATGTATTTGAAAATAAAGTACACTGTACTCCCTTATAACTGCAAAATCTCAGGTTGCTAGTGTACTACGAAATCTCGTTGGATTTTGGCTTTCACTGGAAAATTCACGTTACATGTATATTCATGTTCTTGCATGAACTAGCTGGAGCAAACTAGTTTTACTTTCCTCACTTTGTAAAAGAGTCAAAAGAATCTTGTATGAATTTTGTTGTAACAAATTCACGTTTCCATTCAATCCTTGTAAAGAAACCCATATTCAAGAATTCACATGAATTCTTTTCTTTTGATATGTTACTTTGCTGGTCAAAGTCTCCAAGGTATATTACTACTAAAGAAGCCAACTCAAAATATTAATCCAAAGAGCTTTTCAGGTGTAAGCAAGATTTAATGTGTCTTATGACTCATCATTCATATGAGTGTCACTTTGGCTTATCTTAATGCCAAGTGGCAGCCGCAACATGGTCCTTATCCAATTAATTATAATTATCCCCACCATTAATCAATCATCCACATAACTAAGAATTATCTTAAATTATTTAAAATACTACTCACTTTCAATATACTTTATACACCTTACTATCATGGCCATGTGGTACCTTGTATGGTACTAGTCCATAAATACCGGGTATTAACGTTCGGCCCGAATTTTATTCCAAATCGGCCACCGTCAACAAAACACATTTTTTTTTAATTTGTGTACCCTTTTATCCTTCATGACACTAAATTTTTCAGGCAATTCATAAATCATAAGAAGCAGCTATGGGAAGTCTCGAGGTAGGGGAACAGGGTCCTAATACGCAGAACGACTGGTTAGGTCATTACAAACATGGTACGGAATGTCCCCACGTACGTAAATATCATAAACATGGCACAGAATGTCCCCTCGTGCATAAACAACATAAACTTGGTACGGAATGTCCCATCCTACGTAACTATCATAAACATGGCACAAAATGTCCCCTCGTGCATAAACAACATAAACATGGCACAGAATGTCCCCTCGTGCATAATTAACAAAAACAACAGTTTGGTAAGAAAATCAAGAACTAGAAACTATAAATGCAAAGAAATAATCAACAGTAATAATACCGTCCCGGCAAGGGACACAACTATAATCAATCCTAAACAAGTGTATAATTTAACAAAATATCTCTCAACCGCTCAAGTACTCAACATGGTTCACATCCAAGAATTTCCCTCAAACGAATAACTGCCATATAAATATTAAATCCATAACATAATAAACCTCAAAGAAAATCACATAATTCTTCAAATTCGACTCACGGTCATGCTTGACCACAACATATACATTGGACATGGAATAAACACGTAGCAAATAAGACTCAACACCTATTCCCTCAAGCTAAGGTTAGGCCAAACACTTACCTCGATGCCACGAACACAATTCAAGCCTCAACTACCGCTTTACCTCTTGATTCCATTACCAACTCGCTCGTATCTAGCCACAAGTTACTTAATTATATCAATAAATGCTAAATGAATCAATTCTAATGCATGGAAATGAGTTTTCTAAAGTTTTCCCCAAAAAGTCAAAAATCGACCCCAGGCCCGCTCGGTCCAAACCCGAAATTCAGACCAAAACCCGATCACCCATTCACACCCGAGCTCGGATATATAAATAGTTTTGGAATCAGACCCCAATTTGAGGTCTAAATCCCCAAATTTCAATATTCTTAGGGTTTTCTCAAAATTCCCAATTCCACCATGAAAACCCTAGATTCTAGGATGAAATCTTGTAAAAAGAAGTTAAGGAGTAAAGAAAATGAGTTAGAAATCATTACTAATGTTTTGGAGAAGAAAGAGTGTTTGGAAAATCGCCTCTTATGTTTTTAGGGTTTTGAAAAATGAAAAATTACTGAAAATCCCGTTTAAATATACCCCCTCAGGCCCCCACCTCGGACCGCACAAAGACGACCGCGGCCGCGAAGGCCCTTCTGCGGACCGCGCTTAATCGACCGCGGCCGCGAAGGCCCTTCCGCGGACCGTGCAAAGACGACCGTGGACCGCACTGGCGGGTTCAGAGATCTGCACTTCTCTGAACCTGCAACAACCCTGTTTTAAGCCTAAAAAAATCCCGGGACCTACCCGATACTCACCCGAGCCCTCGGACTCCAAACCAAATGTGCACACAACCTCGAAAACATCCTACATACTTATTCGTGTAATCAAATCACCAAAATAAGATCATAACATCGAATTAAACCTCAAAATCAAAGAAATTTCTCAAAACTTCTTTAAACATCAATTGTTTTTTGCATTTTAGGTCCGAATCACGCCAAATAGATTTCGTTTCTTACCAAACTTTACAGAAAACACATATAAAACATATCGAACCTGTACCGGGCTCCGGAAGCATAATACGGCCCGATACCACAGGTTTAACATAACATTTCACTTTCAAAAACCTTGATATTTTTAAAAAAATAATTTCTTATAAAATTTAATTTCTCGGACTTGGGACCTCGGAATTCGGTTCCGGGCCTACACCCAAGTCCTATATTTTTCTACAGACCCTCCGAGACCGTCAAATCACAGGTCCGAGTCCGTTTACCAAAAATATTGACGAAAGTCAACTATATCAAAATTTCCAACACAAAATTGCCATTTTATCAGTTTTTCACATAATGGCTTCCTGGCTACACGCCCGAGCTGCGCACGCAAATCGTGGTGGGATAGAAGGAGGCTTTCATTGTCTCGGAACACAGATTTAGCTAAAAATACACGGGATGACCTTTTTGGTCATCACAATCTCCATCTCTAAAACAAACGTTCGTCCTCGAACGGACATAGAAAGGTACCTGAATCGGGGAAAAGATGGGGATATCGGCTCCGCATATTGGACTCGAACTCCCAGGTAGCTTCTTCAACATGCTGACCTCTCCATTGAACACTGACCGAAGGATAACTCTTCGATCTCAACTGACGAACCTGCCGACCTAATATGGCTACCGGCCCCTCCTCATAAGTCAAATCCTTGTCCAACTTGACACTGCTGAAGTCAAGTACATGAGATGGATCGGCAATATACTTCCGAAGCATAGATACATGAAACACCGGATGCACGGCTGATTGAATCGGTGGTAAAGCAAGTTTGTAGGCCACCTCTCCTACCTTATCAAGAATCTCAAATGGACCAATGTACTTAGGGCTCAACTTGCCCTTCTTCCCGAACCTCATCACGCCCTTCATGGGCGACTCTTGAAGCAATACCCGGTCACCAATCATGAATGCCAAATCACGAACTCTACGGTCTGCGTAACTCTTCTGCCTGGACTGAGCTGTATGAAGTCTATCCTGAATGATGTTCACCTTGTCCAAGGCATCCTGGACTAACTCTGAACCCAACAATCTAGCCTCTCCCAGCTCGAACCACCCAACCGGCGACCGACACCGCCTACCATACAACGCCTCATAAGGAGCCATCTAAATGCTCGACTGGTAGATGTTGTTGTAGGCATACTCAGCTAAAGGCAAAAACTGGTCCCATGAACCTCCAAAGTCAATGACACATGCCCGCAACATATCCTCCAAGATCTGAATAGTACGCTCGGACTCTCCGTCCGTTTGAGGATGAAACTTTGTGCTCAACTCAACCCGTGTGCCCAACTCACACTGAAATACTCTCCAGAAATGGGAGGTAAACTGAGTACCTCGGTTAGAAATAATGGACACGGGCACACCATGCATGCGAACAATCTCCCTGATGTAGATCTTTGCCAACCTCTCCGAAGAGTATGAAACTGATACAGGAATGAAGTGTGCTGACTTGGTCAGCCTATCCATAATGAGCCACACAACATCAAACATCCTCTGAGTCCTTGGGATCCCAACTACGAAATCCATGGTAACATGTTCCCACTTCCACTCGGGAAGCTCAATCTGCTGCATCAAACCACCGGGTCTCTAATGCTTGTACTTAACCTGCTGACAATTCAAGCACCAAGATACATATGCTACAATATCTTTCTTCATCTTTCGCCACCAATAATGCTGCCGTAAATCCTGGTACATCTTTGCAGCGTCCGGATGAATGGAATAGCGGGAACTATGGGCCTCCTGCAATATCAACTCACGAATACCATCAACATTAGGCACACAAATACAGCCCTGCATCCTCAAGACTCCATCATCATCAACGGTGACCTGCTTGGCACCCCCGTGCCGGACCGTATCTCTAAGATTACATAAATGACGGTCATCATACTGCCTGTCTCGAATACGATCAAACAATGAAGAACGGGCCACAATATAAACCAAAATATTTCCAGTCTCTGACATCCAATCTCATGAATTGATTGGCCAAGGCATGAACATCTAAAGCAAGCGGTCGCTCCCCAACCGGTATATAGGCAAGACTACCCATGCTGGCTGACTTCTGGATCAAAGCATCGGCCACCACATTGGCCTTTCCTGAATGATATAGAATGGTAATGTCATAATCCTTCAACAACTCTAACCATCTCCTCTGTCTCATATTCAACTCTTTCTGCTTGAACAAATACTGCAAACTCTTGTGGTCCGTGAACACCTCACATGACACACCATACAAATAATGTCTCCAAATCTTCAGCGCATGAACAATGTCTACTAACTCCAAATCATGAACTGCATAGTTCTTCTCGTGAATCTTCAACTGACGATAAGCATATGCTATAACATTGCCATCATGCATCAACACTGCACCAAGCCCCACCTATGAAGCATCACAATACACAGTATATGGCCCTGAACCTGTGGGCAAAACTAACACCGGTGCGGTGGTCAAGGCTGTCTTGAGCTTCTGAAAGCTCGCCTCACACTCATCTGACCACCTGAACTGGGCACCCTTCTGAGTCAATCTGGTCATTGGGGTTGCAATAGATGAAAAGCCCTCCACGAATCGACTATAATAACCTGCTAAGCCCAAGAAGCTCCGAATCTTTGTAGCTTAGGTGGGTTTAGGCCAATCTCTGACTGCCGAAATCTTCTTGGGATCCACCTGAATACCCTCTGCCAACACCGCATGACCCAAAAATGCAAATGAACTCAACCAGAACTCACACTTCAAAAATTTGGCATACAACTGATTGTCCTTCAGAGTCTGGAGGATGACTCGAAGGTGCTGCTCATGCTCCTCCCGGCTGCGGGAGTATATCACTTTATCATCAATGAAAACAATAACAAACGAATCCAATTAGGGCCTGAACACTCGGTCCATCAAATCTATAAAAGCAGCTGGAGCATTTGTGAACCCAAATGACATCACCAAGAACTCATAATGCCCATATCGAGTGCGAAAGGCTGTCTTAGGGACATCAAACACCCTAATCCTCAACTGATGGTAGCCAGATCTCAAGTCAATCTTGGAAAACACTGTGGCACCCTAAAGCTGGTCGAATAAATCATCAATCCTCAGTAAGGGATACTTATTCTTAATAGTAACTATTAAACCAAGTCACTGCATGGTTTTGAAGATTGAAAAATGTCTACCCAGTTGAACAAGGTCCATCAGGGCAAACATACTTGAATAGTTCCATTGGCACAAGAACCATCTATGTACAAGAGATAAACATGATTGTGAATTATCCATGAACCAAGAGGTTGTCTCTTAATGCGAAAAGGTTGCAAATTGATAAGATGTTAGAGTTCGAGTTCAACAAGGACAGTAACATAGGGAAGATGATGAGATAAACACAAACTCTTCCACCAAGGAAGAGTTTCATTAGAACTAAACAAGAATATCTAAACTACTGGCTATATATAATGTTGAAGCATTATTACTGAAGAATTGATCACACAAAGGCATAAGTGAAACAAGAATTAAAAGCAAAATTCCCAGAGTTATTTTGCAAGTAGAATCCTTGTGCAACACAAAGGCTACTGACCAGCTAGAAGAACCAGTTCCTTCTGTTTGTCTTTCGAGTCTAGTTGGTTGTACTAGGTGATTTAATAATGTATCTTTCAGCTTTATTAGAAGCAATTGTAATAGGTACACACTGTTCAAGTTAGAGTTTACTTGAAGCTTGTCGCAATTAGCTAGAGGCTAGTTTGCCACAAAGGGATTAGAGTTAGTCCTAGGTTTACAAAAGAGTTTATTTTGTAAATGCTGTTTGGCTCAGAGTTGTAGTGAAGAGTTTGGGGAAAATCCTACTGAGTAGTAGGTCTTGGTTTTTTCACCTTTTGAGCCAGGTGTTTTCCACGTAACAATCTCTGTGTTTTTACTTTACTGCATTTATTATTCCGCATCAGTAGAAGTTGGAACACCAAGAAGAACCAGGTTCTTCTATTGAGACAACACTCGAAAATTGGACACCACACAAATCACCCCCCTCTTGTGTGGTATTTAAGTATAAAACATCAATTGGTATTAGAGTAGGTTATCCTTGAAAAGGCTAACACCTTGAAAAAAAGATCAAAATGAGTGCACCACCTGGAAACTGGGAGGGTCAATCAACTGCAAGGCCACCACTCTTCAATGGCCAGTATTACTCCTGGTGGAAGAACATGATGAAGGACCACCTGATTGGAGAAGACAATGAACTCTGGGACATAGTCACTGATGGTCCTCTAGATACCATGAAGAAGACTGCTGAAGGTGTAGATGTACCAAAGACTAGAGCTGACTGCATCGCTGAGGATATGATGAAATGGGAGAAGAATGCAAAGGCCAAAAAGTGGCTAGTGTGGACTAGGTCCAGACGAGTATAGAAGAATCCAAAGCTGCACCACTGCCAAAGAACT
Organism: Nicotiana undulata; assembly: GCA_005239495.1. Taxonomy (NCBI): domain Eukaryota; kingdom Viridiplantae; phylum Streptophyta; class Magnoliopsida; order Solanales; family Solanaceae; genus Nicotiana; species Nicotiana undulata. Next base: position 68,375 of record ML299441.1, on the reverse strand, counting down.
CTGGGATACCTTGCAAGTAGCCCATGAAGGAACACCTCAGGTAAAAAGATCAAGAGGTACTCTACTTTACTCTCAGTATGAAAACTTCACTATGAAAGAATGAGAGACAATCCAAGAGATGTACACAAGGTTCACAACTTTGACAAATAAACTTAAGTCTCTTGGAAGAGTCATTCTTGAAGAGGACATGGTAGAGAAGATCCTGACAAGGGTCTTACCAATTTCCTGGGAAAGTAAAATTACTACTATCCAGGAATCCAAAAATATGGTAACCCTCAGATTGGACGAGCTAATTGGAAACCTTACTACTTATTAACTCAGAAGGCATACAATGAAAATGGATGCTCCAAAGAAGGAGAGGAGTCTAGAACTGAGGATCACTGATGGAGCAGATCTGGAGGAAGATGAGATGGCCATGATCACCAAAGAATTCATAAACTTTCTCATAAGGAAGAAGGGCCTCTCTAGAGGAGGAAACTTCAACAAAGCAAAAGCTCCAGAAAGGCCAACCAACGAGGGATGCTACAAGTGTGTAAAGACTGACCACCTTATCAAGAACTGTCCTTAGTGGGAAGTGGAATGGAAAAAGGAGAGATATGAAAGAAGGAACAGGAAGAAGGAACTGGTCCAACCCAAGAAAACCACAACAAAAGCTATGGTTGCTGCTTGGGGAGAAAGTTGAGATGAAGAATCATAAGATGGTGAGACTGAAGATCAGGCGCTCATGGAAATTGCAGAATCTGATGAGGAATAACATGAAGAACCAGAGGTAAGTATCTCCCATCTTAAAAACAAAATAAAGTTCCTATGTAAAGAAAAACTCTCCGAGTTACTACTTAATTTCATGGATGATTCTGAAGAAACAACCAAAGAGAAGGATCAACTTTCTAAAGAATGTGCAATGCTAAAAGCAAAATGCATGAACCTGGAAATCAGAGTAAGTGAATCTGAAAAGAAAAACACTGTCTTGATGAACCAGGTTCATCCACTTGAAACTGAGATTCTAGAACTAAAATTTGAAAACTTAAAACTGAAGCTAGGATCCAGTAAAAAGGTTGTTGATCATTCTCATATCATGTTAGAAGAAAATGTAGGAAAACTAAAAGATAATATGTATGCCAAGGATGAACAGATAAGAACACTTAAAGAAGAACTTGGAAAAGTCAAACATGAATTAAATCGAACTTGTAAATGGAATAAATCCTCTGATGCTTTAACATGGCTTCAAGAGAATCATAGTAGCAACCGGAGAGGGCTTGGCTTTGGGAGTCAATTGCCTAAGTGGGATCCCAAAAGCAAGTATCTCACTCTTCTAGAGAATAAAATCTGCACCCATTGTGGTAAGACTGGCCACTACAAAATTGAGTGTACTGCAAAAGAGCAAGCCAGTCGAAGAAATGAGAGTTTTATTAAAAAGAAAAACTGGCTACCAAATTGGGCCATAAAAAACTTGATTCATCCATTCTCTCATAGAAGAGGACCCAAACTAGTTCGGGTTCTTAAAACTAACCCCTGATTTCTCTTTGTAGGTTCAAGTGAGAGGAAGCATCCAAATTTGGTATTTGGATAGTGGCTGCTCAAAGCATATGACAGGGAACAAGGAACAATTCCTTTCACTTGAAAGCCTCAAAGGTGGAAATGTCTCCTTTGGAAATGGAAAGAAAGGTGAAATTATTAGGGTTGTCAAGGTAGGTAAGGATGACACACGTTCCATCGAACATGTGTACCTGATAGATGGCTTGAAATATAGCCTGATCAGTGTGTCACAATTGTGTGACAGAGGTAACCTTGTCGCTTTCACTTCCTCAAAATATTTTGTAATCAACCTGCTTACTGACAAGATTGTTTTGCAGGGAAAGTGAATGAACAATATCTATGTCATAGACTTGTCCACACTGTCTGAAAATGAACTCACTTGCTTAAGTGTGTTGGATAGTGATCCCCTCCTGTGGCACAAAAGACTTGGTCACGCAAGTCTAAATCGGCTAAACAAACTAGTCTCTAAAGACTTAGTGGTAGGGCTTCCTAACATTAAGTTCAAGGAAGACAAAGTTTGTGAGGCATGTTCAAGGGGGGAGCAGGTAAGATCTTCTTTCAAATGTAAGAAAATGGTCAGTACCACCAGGACGTTGGAACTGGTTCATATGGACCTAAGTGGTCCTATGAGAACTCTGAGTAGAGGTGGTAAGAAATATGTAATGGTGCTAGTTGATGACTATTCAAGGTTCACTTGGACCTTGTTTCTGACATCTAAGGATGAATCATTTAATATGTTCACCTCATTTGTTATGAAAACTCAAAATCAGTTAGGAAATCAACTAGCATCAATAAGATCTGATCATGGTACTGAATCTGAGAATGCAAAGTTTGATGAGTTCTGTGATGAACATGGTATCAATCAGAACTTTTCTGCCCCTAGAACCCCACAACAAAATATGGTTGTTGAAAGAAAGAATAGAACTCTTGAAGACTGGCAAGAACCATGCTTCTTTCTAGAAAACTACCCCATAACTTCTGGGCAGAAGCAATAAACACTGCATGCTACATAATAAATAGATGCATGACCAGGCCTCTGGTAGAGAAAACTCCTTATGAATTACTTAAAGGGAGAAAGCCCAACATATCCCACCTTAGGGCTTTCGGATGCAAGTGCTTTGTGCACAATAATGGCAAAGATTCCCTAGGTAAATTTGATCCCAGAAGTGATGAGGGAGTATTCTTGGGATATTCATCACATAGCAAAGCTTATAAAGTGTACAATAAAAGAACTATGTGTGTAGAAGAGAGTGTGCATGTTGTCTTTGATGAAACTAACACTCTTTCTGAGAGACAGGAACCAGAAGACGAGGAGCTTGGACTGGTGAGAAGCAGTGAACACATTTAAGCAAATATGAAAGATGGAACAGGTCCAACTACCCCAAGCAACATGACAGGGGGAACTTAACATGTGCACCCTGGCCCTGATCCTGTTCCATAACAACCAAGACACCATGAAACTATCTAGAAGTGAACGGTTGGTGCGCAAACCACACAGATACCAGAGTTCTCACCCTCTTGAGAACATCATAACAGATTTGACATCTGGAATCAGAACAATGATCCATCAACAAAAGTATGTGAAAGAATTGCTCAAGAAATTTAAAATGAAAGACTCAAAGGAAATAGACACCCCTATAGCCACAACTACAAAATTGGATGTGGATGAACCTGGTTCATCTGTTGATCAGAAGCTATACAGACGGATGATTGGGTCTCTATTATATCTCACTGCCAGTAGACCTGATATTGTGTTCAGTGTAGGACTATGTGCTAGGTTTTAGGCAAATCCAAAGGAGTCCCACCCAACTGTAGTGAAGAGAATTTTGAGATATCTGAAAGGCACCACTAATTTTTGCCTTTGGTATCCTAAAGGTAGTAATTTAGACCTTGTAGGATATGTTGATGCTGATTATGCAGGTTTCTTGGTTGACAGGAAAAGTACTTCAGGCATGGCTCACTTTTTGTGGTCCTGCCTTGTGTCTTGGTCCACCAAGAAACAAAATTTAGTAGCTTTGTCTACTGTTGAGGCTGAGTATGTGGCTGCAGCCTCATGCTGTGCTCAGTTGCTGTGGATCAAGCAACAATTCATGAACTTTGGTATAGATGTGGGATGTATTCCTATTTTCTGTGATAAAACTAGTGCAATTAGTATGACCAAGAACCCGGTTCATCATAAGATAACTAAGCACATAGATGTTAGACACCACTTTCTTAGGGATAACTATGAAAAGGGAATGATCACAATTGAATTTTGTGCTACTAACAAGCAAATTGCATATATCTTTACTAAAGCACTGAGTAGGGAGCATTTTGAGAGAAACCGGCTTGAATTAGGGATGATTAAGATCACCTAATTAGAAAAAAAAATGATTTTTTTTTGAAAAATGAATTTTTTTTTGGGCTAGAAACACAAACATAGATAATCAACCAGATTAATCATTGCTCAGTATCATGAATTTACTGCCATACTCTCTTGCCATGTATTAATATGATTCCCTGGTTGCTAATGATATTTTTCTATCTTTGTAAATTGAGGCATATCTAAATACTCTAATACGATGAACCTGGTTCATCGTTGCTGGTTCATCTGACGGACAGGGTACGTGCTCATCTCCATACACTTATTGAATAAATTACAGTCACACACGAGCAGGACTCTATCTATATTTGGTTCGTTTCAAATTCTTTGTACTTATCCCAAAATGAACCCGTTCCAAGAAGTCCCGTCGCTACTTAATTAGCCTAGATTTAGGGGATTCCTAGCCGTCTAATCAATGACAGTCCTACAATGTTTAGACTTCCACTTGATTACTAAGTCTGACCGTCGTATAATTCATAGCCACATCTTATAAAAGGGAAATCATTACTTCCCCTTTTAATAACATAACAAGTCGAACCAAGTTCATCATTTTTCTAAAACCAAAACTGATCAACTCTCTTCTCTTCCAATTTTATTCATAACAATGTCTTCACCACCCCCTGTTTCATCTTCCTTTTCAGACCACGGTTATGAGGACAGTGATTCTAGTTCTAATTCTCCATTAGTGTACAGTTCACATTCACCAGCCAGATCTTCAATCCCTCAAAACCCTCCAGTTCTTGAGCCCACTCCTGAACCTACACCCAACCCCACTCCAGCCCCAAGGGCAAGTAGGGTGAAAATGTTGGCCAGGAAATCAGTGGCTTCTCGCTCTCGTGCAAGATTCTTGGAGGAAATTCGTAAATCTAGCGAGACCCATGAGTCTGAATCTTCAAGTGAATCCTTCAAATCCGCTAATGAGGATGAAGCACCAGGTTCATCCAGTTCTGGGCAAGGTAATCTTGAAGTTGATTATGAAACTGCTACTACTGAAAACAGGTTTGTGTTGGTTGGGTCAGTTGTTGATGTTGAAGTGCCGGATAGGCAGAGAAAATTGGGGAAAGATAAAATTCTTGAGAGAGAGGGAGAAGGAGGTTTTGTAAGGGGATATGGGGAGGACGGTACCACTTTGGCTATTTGTGGTCCCGTTCCTGAGATTGTTGAAGAAGGTGTCACAAATTTAGGGGGAAGTGTTGCTGAGGAAGCAGCAACAGGTCTAGAGAGCTTACAAAAATCAGTAGATGAACCTGGTTCATCTATCGAGGAAACACTGGCTGAGATGCTGAGGAAGCTGGGGGAGTCTTATAACCCCAATAAGAAGAGAACTCATAAGTTCAAGAAAGTCACTACCCCAGTTCCTTCAAAGAAAAGGAAAGCTTCTGTATCTGTTGATGCTCCTTCCCCAAAAGTTTGTGCTACACGAAGCGTTGTTCCACTAGGAGAAGAAGAGTTGGAAAGGGCTCTGAGATAGAGAAAGAAAAAGAAGGCTGCCAAGGGAAAGGTGAAGGTAGGAGAGCCTATTGAGGTTGTTATTGTTGATGATGGTCCGATGGACCTGGTCCATCCCGAGGAGCAGCCTGCTCCAGTTGTGGTAGAAACACCTAAACCCAAGAAGGCTAAGGCTTCTTACAAGAAGTCAGCTGTTGTGTATGCCACACCCTCAACCACAACAAAAAGGACCAGGTCTAAAGTCAAGAAAGTGAAGGTTGTTGAAGAAGAAGAAGAAAAAGAATGGAGTGGAGGAGAGGAGGAGATTTCTGGTGAGCAATCTGACAAACTCACCTTGTTTGGAAAGCGTACAATTCTTAAGGAAAGTTGATGAAAGATCTAGAAGAATCCAGAAGATGGATGCGCTGGATGCACAAGGGTGGAAGAACATGATTCTTCACATTGAAGGAAGGCTGGCAAGGAACGAACTGGTGAAGTTTATGGTCAATGCAAGTGTCAAGAATGGCAGGGTGACCTCCACAGTCAAAGGAATTCAGATCACTTGAGGAACTGGGAGAGATTCTGAATATACCTGCTGAGGGCTACGATGATTACACTAGGCAAAGATGGCCTAGTCTTGATGGAATGGCCTCAGCTCTCAACATCACTAGATTCTTTTGTGAAAATGAGGAGGAACCTGAGCCCATGCCAGTGTTCAAAAGTGAAAAGAAGCCCCAGAACAAGCTATTCTTCGAATTATTGATCAAGTTTCTGCTGCCAAGACAAGAGCGTAGGCATATTGCAAGCTATATGGACTTAACACTTATGGAATGCTTGTATAGGGGTAAGTAGATAAATTGGCCAGCTTTCATCATTCAACTCTTGGATAGAGTTGTTAATGGAACCAAAGCACACGCTATTCCGTATGGATTTATTCTGACGGCTGTGCTTGCCCACTTTGAGGGTCCTGTGAAGAAAGCTGAGATGGTTAATGCTTAGGATTATTTTGGGAAGAACACTTTGCTGACATATGATTATCTTGTCAATGTTCCTTAAGATGAACCTGGTTCATCTAAGAAGCAGCCAGTCAATAGCAAAGTCAAGTCATTGGTGCAGGAAGGAGAGATAAAGGATGCAGAGATATTTAGATTGAAATCTCGCTTTCATGATGTGGAATATGAGCGAGAGGATCTCAGAGTTGAACTAGCCAAGGAGAAGGAGAAAAATGAAGGTGTTCTTCAACAAATGCTTTCTCTCCTTCAAGCAAAGAACCCAACCTCATCTGCCCCTACCCAACCTTAGGATGTCCAGAGCAACCAAATCCCCCTCATTGCTCAGTTCGGGATTTGTTCTGTTCCTATTTTTTTGTTATGTTTTGCTCATGGTTATGAATTTTTTAGTTCTTTTTGTGTATGGTGTTTGATTACTGACTAATCAATGAATTCTGCTTCTGTTAGTTATTGACTTTGTCTTAGTTTCTTACATAGCTTACATTTATTGGTTTCTTTTAATGATTAAATCATGTTTGCACCTGCAGTTGCCTCAATGGCCATGAGTAATTGTTAACAAACTCTGGTAAGTTTATCATTTTGCAACTTTTCGATGATGCCAAAAGGGGAAAAAATGTGCTTTTTAAATTTCAAACTGTTGTGATATGTATAACCTAATGAACCTGGTCTCTCTATGATAAATGCTTAAAACCATACAAAGTGTTTGAAGTGTATACAGGGTTAAGCACAGAGTTTGTCATCATCAAAAAGGGGGAATTTATTGACCCAAGTCACTGCATGGTTTCGAAGATTGACAAATGTCTACTCAGTTGAACCAGGTCCATCAGGGCAAACATACTTGAACAGTTCCATTGGCACAAGAACCATCTATGTACAGGAGATAAACGTGATTGTGAATTATCCATGAACCAAGAGGTTGTATCTTAATGCGAAAAGGTTGCAAATTGATAAGAGGTTAGAGTTCGAGTTCAACAAGGACAGTAACAAATGGAAGAAGTTGAGATAAACACAAACTCTTCCACCAAGGAAGAGTTGCATTAGAACTAAACAAGAACATCTCAACTATTGGCGCTATATGATGTTGAAGCATTCTTACTGAAGAATTGATCGCACAAAGGCAGAAGTGAAACAAGAATTGAAAGAAAAATTCCCAGAGTTATTTTGCAAGCAGAATCCTTGTGCGACACAAAGGCTACTCGCTAGCTAGAAGAACCAGTTCCATCTGTTTGTCTTTCGAGTCTAGTTGGTTGTAGTAGGTGATTTAATATTGTATCTTTCAGCTTTATTAGAAGCAATTGTAATAGGTACACACTGTTCAAGTTAGAGTTAACTTGAAGCTTGTCGCAATTAGCTAGAGGCTAGTTTGCCACAAAGGGATTAGAGTTAGTCCTAGGTTTACAAAAGAGTTTATTTTGTAAATGTTGTTTGGCTAAGAGTTGTAGTGAAGAGTTTCGGAACAATCCTGCAAAGTAGTAGGTCGTGGTTTTTTAACCTTTTGAGCCAGGTGTTTTCCACGTAAAAATCTCTGTGTTTTTACTTTACTGCATTTATTATTCCGCATCAGTAGAAGTTGGAACACCAAGAAGAACCATGCTCTTCTATTGAGACAACACTCGAAAATTGGACACCACACAAATCACCCCCCTCTTGAGTGGTATTGAAGTATAAAACATCAGTAACCTAGTTCAATTTCCGGTAGTCAGTACACATTCTCATTGTGCCATTTTTCTTCTTAACAAACAACACTGGCGCTACGATATGGCTGGGTAGAAATGGGCTGAGTGCCCGGAGCCAAATAAATGCAAAAGTAAATATCCCTATCGGGTGGCATGCCCGGAAGCTCATCAGGGAATTCCTCTGGAAACTCACAAACAATGGGCATAGACTCCATATGAAGGACCTCGGCACTAGAATCACGAACATAAGCCAAATAGGCCAAGCAACCCTTCTCGACCATACGCCGAGCCTTCAAATATGAAATAACTCTATCGGATGAATGACTAGGAGTCCCTCTCCACTCCAATCGAAGTACTCCCGGTAAGGCCAAGGTCACAGTCTTGGCATGACAATCCAGAATAGCATGATATGGAGATAACCAATCCATCCCCAAAATGACATCGAAATCAACCATATCAAGAAGTAAAAGATCTACATGAGTCTCCAGACCACCAATAATCACTAAGCAGGAATAGTAGACTCGATCTACCACAATAGAATCACTCACCGGTGTAGACACATATACATGAGTACTTAGGGAATCACGGGGCATAATCAGACAAGGAGCAAAATATGAGGACACGTAGGAAAATGTAGACCCCGAATCAAACAAAAGCGAAGCATCTCTGATGCAAACTGAAACCATACTTGTTATAACTGTATCAGAGGCCTCAGCCTCTGGCCTGGCAGGAATAACATAGCATCAGGGCGGAGCCCCTCCAACCTGAACATCTCTAGGTCAACCTACTGCGGGCTGACCTCTACCTGTCATAGCATGTCCTCTACCTCTAACTGTCTGACCTCCACCTCTGGCACCTCGACTACCACCCTTAGCTGGCTGAGGGGGTGGGGGTGCACCTAGTGCGGTAATCATATTACGGGAACCCTGATACTGAGAACCACTAGAAGCTCGGGGGCAAAACCTGGAAATGTGCCATGTAACACCACAAGTGAAACAAGATCTCGGCTGCTGAGACTGCTGACCCTGAAACTATCCCTGTCGACCAGAATAACCACCCTGGAAGCTCTGAAGCGGAAGTGCACTGGTAGGAGCTGATGGTGCACTGCGGGATACCTGAAGTGCCGACTGGAATGGTCTAGGAGGATGACCTCTACCAAACGAATCTTTGCCTCCAGATGAGGCACCACTTAATCGGCCAAAATGACGAGGTCTCTTGTCAGACCCCTGACCACCGCCCTGTGATAAGACCATCTCAATACGCCTGGCAACGTTGTCCGCCTCCTGGAATGAAATATCAGTACCTGTCTCTATGGCCATCTGGAGTCTAATAGGCTGAGCTAGCCCCTCAATAAACCTCCTCACCCTCTCTCGATCTTTGGGGAATATCATGATAGCATGTTGGGCCAAAGTGATAAACCGAGTCTCATACTGGGTGACTGTCATAGAGCCCTGCTGGAGACGTTCAAACTGCCTCCAAAGATCCTCTCTCTGAGTAACTGGTAGAAACTTCTCCAAGAACAACTCGGAGAACTGAGCCCAAGACAAAGGCAAAGATCCAATTGGCCTGGTCAAGCAATAATCCCTCCACCAAGTCTTGGCGGAACCAGAAAGACGAAAGGTATCAAAATCGACCGCATTGGTCTCCACAATCCCCATGTTTCGAAGAACCTCAGAGTAACTATCTAAGAAATCCTAGGGGTCTTCTGATGGTGCACCAGTGAAAGTAGTAGGAAACAACTTGGTGAACCGATCCAATCTCCATAAAGCATCAACGAACATAGCTTCTCCCTCAACTGCCTGTTCCATAATACCCGGCTGAGCTACTCCAGTTGTCTGAGGTGCTGGAGTCTCGAACTGAGTAGCTAACTGCTCTGGTGTGCGGGTAGCAGGAGTCTGGGGCCCTCCCCCAGCCTGAGATACGGCTGGTGCTGTAGGAAAATGACCGGTCTGAGCCATGCTCTCCATAAGGCCCACTAAACAAACCAGAGCATCCTGAAGTACCGGGGTGGCAATGAACCCCTCTGGGACCTGAGCTGGTCCAACTGGAACCGTCTGAGCAGGAATCTCCTCGGCAAACTCTACCTGAGGATCCTCCACTAGGGCCGCTGCTCTGGGCTGAGCCCTGCCCCTACCTCGACCTCTAGCACGGCCTCGACCTCATCCTCGACCCCTCGTAGGAGCTGCAACTGGAGGATTGGGCTGCTGATCGGTAGATGAGGAAGCACGCATTCTCGCCATCTGCGAGAGAATAAAATACAAAATCGATTAGCATTTAGAAGTCAAATCGCACGACAAAGAAGAATAGATGTGATGTTATTCCTTACTTTGCAGCCTCTGGGGGATAAGTACAGACGTATCCGTACCGATCCCTCAGACTCTACCAAGTTTGTCCGTGAATTGTGAGACCTAAGCAACCTAGAGATCTGATACCAACTTGTCACGACCCGAAATCCCATCGTTGGGACCGTGATGGCGTCTAACGTTGAACCCGCTAGACAAGCCAATATTCCAGTTAATATAACTTATTTCCTAACTATTTGGCATTTAAAAGAAAAGTGATATACAAGAACAAACATAAATAAGAGTGCGGAAGATATGAAATCTGACGACTTAAGTAAATAGTATAACAAAATCCTTAATAAAACTCCCAGAATTGGTATCACAACTTCACGGACTGCCTAAGAACACTAAAAACAACGGCTTGAATAAACAAGTACTACTGTCTCCGAAATACAAAGAAAAGACAGAATAAAGAATGAGATAGGAGGTGACGCCAAGGCCTGCGGACGCCTGCAAGACTACCTCAGTGTTGCCTGGTGGCTTGAAGGAAGCCTCCTCAATCAGTGTCCACTGGTCCCGGTACCGTAATCTGCACAACATAAAGAAGTGTAGGTGTAGCATCAGTACAACCGAAGCCATGTACTGAGTAAGCGCCGAGCCTAACCTCGGCGAAGTAGTGACGAGGCTAGGACATGACAAATAATATCACCTGTGCAGTTTAACAAAATATAACAGGAAATAACAACAGGAAGTAAGCAGTTAAGTAAAATAACGGGGGAAACATGCTGGGGAAAGGTGTAGCAGTTACTGAAATGACGGAACGAGGAAATAATTTAAATATCAAAATGATAATGAGAGTTAACAACACGAAATAAGCAAGTGAAAAGAAACAGCATGGCATGTCCCCTCGTGCTAAAGTATCACAACACGGCACGGAATGTCTCCTCGTGCATAAAAACATCACAATCACGGCACAAAATGTCCCTTCGTGCATAAATATCAATCACACGACACGGAATGTCCCCTCGTGCATAAATAAACATAAACGTGGTACGGAATGTCCCGTCGTACATAAATATCATAAACATGGAACGGAATGTCCCCTCGTGCATAAACAACATAAACATGGTACGAAATGTCCCCTCGTACGTAAATATCATAAACATGGCACGGAATGTCCCCTCGTGCATAAACAACATAAACATGGTACGAAATGTCCCCTCGTACGTAAATATCATAAACATGGCACGGAATGTCCCCTCGTGCATAAACAACAGAAATATTGTACAGAATGTCCCCTCGTATGTAAATCTCATAAACATGGCACGGAATGTCCCCTCGTGCATAAGCAACATAAACATGGCACGGAATGTCCCCTCGTGCATAAACAACAAAAACAAGAGTTTAGTAAGAAAATCAACAACAAGAAACTATAAATGCAAAGAAATAATCAATAGTAATAATACCGTCCCGGCAAGGGATACATCTATAATCAATCCTATACAAGTGTATAATTTAACAAAATATCTCTCAACCACTCAAGTAATAAACAGGGTTCACATCAAAGAATTTCCCTCAAACGAATAACTGCCAAATCAATATTAAATCCGTAACATAATAAACCTTAATGAAAATCACATAATTGTTCATATTCGACTCACGGGCATGCTTGACCANTCAAGCTAAGGTTAGGCCAAACACTTACCTCGATGCCACGAACACAATTCAAGCCTCAACTACCGCTTTACCTCTTGATTCCACCACCAACTCGCTCGTATCTAGCCGTAAGTTACTTAATTATATCAATAAATGCTAAATGAATCAATTCTAATGTATGGAAATGAGTTTTCTAAAGTTTTTCCCAAAAAGACAAAAATCAACCCCGGGCCCGCTAGGTCCAAACCCGAAATTCGGACCAAAACCTGATTACCCATTTACCCCCGAGCCCGAATATATAAATGGTCTTGGAATCAGACCCCAATTTGAGGTCTAAATCCCCAAATTTCAATATTCTTAGGTTTTCCCCAAAATTCTCAATTCCACCATGAAAACCCTAGATTCAAGGATGAAATCTTGTAAAAAGAAGTTAAGGAGTAAAGAAAATGAGTTAGAAATCACTTACTAATGTTTTGGAGAAGAAAGAGTGTTTGGAAAATCTCCTCTTATGTTTTTAGGGTTTTGAAAAATGAAAAATTACTGAAAATCCCGTTTAAATATACCCCCTCAGGCCCCCACCGCAGACCACACAAAGACGACAGCGGCCGCGAAGGCCCTTCCGCGGACGGCGCAAACACGACCGCGGACTGCACTGGCCAGTTCAGAGATCTGCACTTCTCTGAACCTGCATCAGCCCTGTTTTAAGCCTAAGAACATCCCGGGACCTATCCGAAACTCACCCGAGCCCTCGGACTCCAAACCAAATGTGCACACAACCTCGAAAATATCCTACAGACTTATTCGTGTAATCAAATCACCAAAATAACATCATAACATCAAATTAAACCTCAAAATCAAAGAAATTTCTCAAAACTTCTTTAAACATCAATTGTTTTTTGAACTTTAGGTCCGAATCACGCCAAATGGATTCCATTTCTTACACAACTTTACAGACAATACATATAAATCATATCGAACCTGTACCGGGCTCCGGAACCATAATACGGCCTGATACCACGGGTTTCACATAACATTTCACTTTCAAAAACCTTTATATTTTTAAGAAAATAATTTCTTTTAAAAATTAATTTCTCGGACTTGGGACCTCGGAATTCGATTTCGAGCCTACGCCCAAGTCCCATATTTTCTGATGGACCCTCAGGGGCCGTCAAATCACGGGTCCGGGTCCGTTTACCAAAAATGTTGACCAAAGTCAACTATATCAAAACTTCCAACACAAAATTGCCATTTTATCAGTGTTTCACATAACGGCTTCCCGGCTACACGCCCGGGATGCGCATGCAAATCGAGGTGGGATAGAAGGAGGCTTTCATGGTCTCGGAACACAGATTTAGCTAAAAATACACGGAATGACCTTTTGGGTCATCACACAGTAATAAGCGACCACTATGGGTCCGAACAATATCAGCATAAGGCCTAAATAGGATAGCTATTATGATTCACAGTTCAGTTACTTAATCACGTGGTGAAAACACATATAACAACAAAATAGGGCTACTAATAGTGCCATGAATACAAATGAGTCAGAATTCACCGGGTGCACGCCCACACACCCGTCACCTATCATGTGCGTCACCTCATCATCAATCATATAACACGTAACTCGGGGTTTAATATCCTTAGCACTAAGTTTAGAGAGTTAGTTACCTCGAACAAGTCAATTTCAATACCGAGCAAGCCAAGCGATGCTCCAAAAATGTCATCCCCCGTGTTCCGACCTCCAAACAACATGAAACTAATCAAAAACAAGTCAAATACATCAAACAATGCTAAAGTAACCAATCCCAATAAAAAAGGTCGAATCTTTAATCAAAAGCCCAAAATCGACCAAAAGGCCAACCTAAGCCCGCACCTCAAAACCCGACAAAAACTCATTAAATCCGATAACCCATTCAATTACGTGTCCAACCATAATAGTTTCACTCAAATACGACTCCGATCGATGTTCAAAACTCAAAAATTCACTTTATGAAATTTTAGACAAAACCCCCAAATTTCACTTTAAAATAATCAATTAAATGCTTAAAACGAAGATGAATTCATGAAATATAACAAAAATCAAGTATAGAAAACTTACTCCAATTCATATGATGAAAATCCCCTCCAGATATTTTCCAAATCCGAGCTCCCCAACTCAAAATATGACCAAATGAACAAACTTTCGATATTAAGTACTTTTGCCCAGCGGTTCTGCCTCGTTTTGCATGCCAAACAATCCCAAAACTTGCTTTTGATTCCTCCAATGGATTCCTTGTGAAACTTCAGTTAAGATAGGCTTTTGAATCACTCTATTTGACCTTATAATGAAGGAGATATGTTGGTTTCAATATTTGGAAATATTACAAATTTTTAAATACGAAGTCAGTGACAATTTCGTAATTAATCTGAAAAATCTGGCAACCCAATCTTTACTAAAATGACCATAAATCCTCATACGATATCCAAATTCGACGATTATTTTTTCTACGGATCAGTAATTACGATACGGATCTAATTCTTTAACCAAAACAGAAATGGAAGCTCATTTGTTCAACGTGGTACCATTTATGCTTGAAGAAACGATGCCGAAACATAACAAAAACGAGCGCGACACAACCCAATTCTATCCAAAACTCATCGAGTCCCTCGGAACCCTATACAAACATACAAACAAGTACCAAAACATAACACGGACTTACTCGAGACCTCAAATCACGCATAACAACATCGAAACGATGAAACATACCTCAAATCAAACTTAATAAACTTCCGACTTCAAACAACTCGCGCCGAAACATATCAAATCAACTAGGAATAAGCTCAAATTTTGCACACGAGTCCTAATACAACATACAGAGCTACTCGTCCCCCCAAACTACCGAGCAAAGTGCAAATGCTCAAAACGACCGTTCGGGTCGTTACATTCTCCCCCACTTAAACATACATTCGACCTCGAACATGCCAAGAGTTGTTCCCAAGGCCATCAAACCGCTGCATAACTTTACCATGCACATACTCAGAGTTAATCCCACGCAACCCTATTTCAACTACCCCCGACCACACCACACAACTGAATATCATTACTCCATCCTTAGTCTGTAAACCACAGTATCAAATTTCCAATATCCGTAATTACTACAAGACCCGAACTTCGCATTTACACACTATATAAGTCTGAACAAGCTGTATCAAGACATAACCATGGCCCACGACACAATCACAGGACATACCACACAACTCAAATACTCATAGCGATAACTTCTGACCACAATAGCTGCTCAATAACAAACGCGACACTGGTAATGAACCTCATATTAACTAAAATCTTGTTATGAACCTTTGTACACTACCAATGATGAAAGAAACACACAGAAACTCGTAACCACTTATCAGACCAACAAGTCATGGAACTCTCCCTCATTGGACAAGAATTATAGCCGATTTCTAAGATGACTTTCAATATTATCTTTCCAACTATGTTGTAATCAATTACAATAGTATCCATTCTAGGTCCAATGACCTCATCTCATCCAACACAATCATTCTAGTGACATGCCACATCAACACAATCTAAAGCCACAACGCGTGCAATCCGTGCACCACTAAGCAACAATCCAAATATACTCAAATCATGAAAAAATGACTCAAATGAGAGAACTGTCCCACAAGCTTAACAAGTACAGCTACAACGAAATACTGAAAATCCATCACACCTCGTAGGACCATCATACGAATCTAACGCAAAGGTTCATACCTCAACATAATTTCGCTGCAATGCGTGCCCCATCCAAACATTGATCCATGGCATATACCTCAAGCCACCCTGCTCAAAATGAATAACCACATGCGATTCGACATCAAGTACTCAAGGTGTATTACAAGAACCACAGTGAGGCAAATGACTCAGTGCCATACAAACCCCGAAAGAACATAACCAATATGCCATCAATCATGCAATACTCAAATACTCAACTCGCTCAAATTACGTTATAAGGCCCCAATAGAACCGTACCATGTGTGCTTATAACCCACAATTCACAACTCTTCGTAGCATAGAAGAGTAACCCAAAGATCATTTCAGAACACGAATAATCTCAACAAGAACTGAATGGCACATCCCTCAGCAATAGCAGTATGGAGCCAACCAATCTGACTCGGTGTAGAATACACATCCTAATTGGGCCTACCAATGGACCCCAAATCAGCTCTAGTCACCCACAAATAGATAAATAACCCCCTGATGTTCCACAATGACTGAATCATAACACATACTATCATCTTTCTAGCTTCGGCCACGACTTCACAATCCACAACCATGATACAATCTGCTTCTGAGTACTCTCAGTCTCCAAATCCATAGAACACACAAATCACCATATCTGATCCCATCTCCACCGCCCGAATGTCTAACACGTCTCTCATACATGATCATCCCACGAGGAATACTTCTCTAATTCTTCCATGATACATAGAAAAGTTTGAATATCAACAGTCGATAAACCAGGAGTTCCACAATACCAATGAAGTATCCATAAATAAAAATACATTGCCCCTTCTGAAATGTATACTTTCATCCAGCCATACCAAATAGTAATATCATTCACCTAGTCATCTGAAACCGTCCATGTTGCCTAAGAATACACCGTGACATTGCTCATGCAAATCTCAATCCCCCACACACTGCATATATCATGCCATCGTATGAAAAGTACGAAAATCTCATAATCCACTCTGAGTCACAGTAAACTACATACTCAACCAGTTAGAAACCTTCCATTTGATCTCATCCAGGAGAAAATCCCTATTCGCAACATGTTCCACACCTTTGTAGGAAATATACACCTCGAACCATGGTAGTAACCATTGAAAACTCTTCGAAACTCATTTGCACATAATTAAGCCATCAGAACTAAATCTCTCTATCTCAACCAAGCCACACAGGCTGCCAAAACCCAAGAGCATTGCCACGACCCAAAGAACCAATTATATCCATTACTATGTTGATCCAACCTACTAACAAGCTGTCCTAATTCTCCGAGTCCTTCCCGAATTGCTTTTCAAAATGATACTTCTCCTTGCTACACCACTACGATCCTTAACCAAATGTGCCTCACGAACTCTAGCATGGAAACACACCGCCCTAATGCTCATAAGCCGTTGACTTCCCTCTTAAGCACCCCCAAAAGTACCACAACTAAGATATCCACTCTGAAGAGACCTTCCGTGAATCTAAAGTCGCTTCTTTCCCCTTTCCTGATACTGAAATGTAGAATCCATAATGATACAGAAATACCACAAGTCTTGACACCCTCCAATATAAATCTCAATTTCTAGAAAAATACACATCCTGAAGATTCCCAATTATTACATATAAATCTTGAATCCATTAGAACCATTCTCGAGAGTCATCCACTCTACTAAAATCTCAATTAAACTGATCAAACAGACCGAACAACCTGTGCCCCATTTGCGCACCAACAAACTAAGAAGTAATCAATACTTCTAAGCAACTGAGTGAAATCCCTACTTCATTCACACTACATTCTTCACGGATAACAACTCAATCATGCAGTGTTTCCCATATACCCACAAACATAATACAACCCGTATCCAGAAATTCCTTTACTTGAGTCCTCCTCAAACTCAACCTCTGCCAGTCATAACTAATTCACCAGTATACCTCAAATTGAAACCAATACAACACATAACCGTGCAATCAACTTATCCATAGAAGACTCCCCCAGTTGGCTCCAAGTCGTAGATCAAAGAACATAATAACTCACAATGCCCATACTCTGTTGCTGCAAAAATCCCGCACTGAACTTCAACTAAATTCTTCATAAGTTCATGTAACACAAACCATCTAATATCTAAAATTATATGTAAATATCGCATTCATCCTCGTAATAGCCAATCCAACTTCCATAAGTGATCCAATCTCAAATTGCTCTATATATAATTCAATGGTAAAATAGAACTCGCTACAAAACAACATAGGGATCATCAAACCTCAAGACACCCCGCATGAGATAACCCACCTGCTTCGCCTCAAACTAACATCTCTTTATACCCTTCCACAGTCATAACTATATGCAATCACTTAATCTTCCTGAGTCTTAACTCATATCACGACATGAAAATCTACTCCACTCCTAAACTAAAAATTATGAAAGGATCCTTCAACGATCCCATAACTCGAAACTATACCTCAAATCAAGATGGAAATCAAGCACCAAATTTACATCTCAATCAAACTCTTTTCATCACATTCGAATGATCTGAACACTTTCTACAGTCACATCATACTCGCCACACAGTCATCCAATCATAAATCACACTAATAAGGACACCACCAGACATATAAGTCCCAAAAGCACGTGCTCACACAATCGAAATCTCCCTGATCAAGCTATAGTCAAAACCTAGCCTCAAGTCCTCAAGACTGGACCTTCATCAGCATGCCAAAATCACATTCTGCGCCTCAACCATGGAATCACAAGCCGTCGGTGCACATCTGATACTGAGCGCTCACATGCGCATACGAATGCGTGGAGGGAATCCAAAGAGTTATGCTTCAAGTTGAATCAATGCCGCACGATAAGGAAAGAAAGATGATATGTATATCCTAAATGTCCTATAGCGTCTCGAAGATAGGTATAGACGTCATCATACCAATCGGCAAGATTCTACTAGACACTTGCTCATGACTTGTAGAACCTATGAACCTAGAACTCTGATACAAATCTGTCACATCCCAAAATCCACTAGTCACGGTGGCGCCTAACCCAACCCACTAGGTAAGCCAACTAATAACTGTCCAATTTCAATAATAGTGATAATACAATCAAACAAAGGAATTTTCTGAATCTTAAACCTTTCTCAAGGACTGGTAGTACAAATCATGAGCTTCTAAGAATAGAATTTACAAAGCTTATATGAAGTACATACATATTCTATTTGAAAGTACATAAACAAAGTTTTTATATATCTAAGGCTACCATGAACAAGAGGCAGCTACAATAGGAATGCAGGTACATCTTCAAATCCAGCAACCATAGAGCATATCAAAACAGTAGCCAACGTCTGCACGCAATATGCAGAAGTGTAGTATTAGTACAACCGATCCCATGTACTCAGTAAGTAACAAACCTAACGTTGAAAGCAGTGACGAGCTAGAACATAGGTCGGGTCCAACACCAATAACCAATAGCAGTTCATAACAACATAGAGCATATAAATAAAAAAGTAACTCAGTGATAAAAATGCTCAGCCTTTTCACAGTTTTTCAAAAATAGATCCACTTTTCTAGAATATCAGTAAAAACTCAAATCCTTTACTGAAATCGTCGTAAAATATGAGATAATTTGAAAACCGTATATTTTTCCAAAAATCCTTTCCACAATAAATTAGATGTTTCATTTTCTTTCCAGATATCAAGTGTGAAATACCTCTCTATGCCCATATCTTTATGTGTGTAAAAGTTCATGAATGACGTGATATTCTACATCATAAGGAAACATGCATCTCTATGCCTATATGTCATGCGTGCATGCCAATGCCATGTATCTCATAGATAAATCATGTACTCACACTCTTAGAGTACTCAATTCACTGTCTCACACTTTTCACTCATCATGCTCAACCACTCGGTACTGTATATGGCCCATACGGCCCAAGAAAATCCATCCTAGAACATATACAACACTGAATATAAGTCACCCAATACCGAGGAATAAGGGAAATCCAACCCTGTGGAGAAATCCATCTCCAGGTATCAAGTACTTCAGACAAATCCATGTCCATGGAAATCCATCCCTCAATAATATCATCCACGCTCACTGGGGGTGTGTACAGACTCCGAAGGGGCTTTTACTGTAACGACCCGGCTTGTCGTTTTAAGAATTTATGCTCCGTTCAGTGACTTAAGGTCTCGAGTAGCTTCGCAATATGTATTATAACTCGCGTGTGTGGTCAAGTTTAGTTTTTCGGAAGATTCAAAATTTAAATTAAAGAAAAAAAATTCTAACTTCGAAGCTTAAATAGAAAGAGTTGATCGGAGAGTTGATTTTTGAGAAAATGACCTCGAAATGGAGATTTAATGATGTCAATAGCTTCATATGATGATTTCGGACTTAGGCATATGTTTGGATTTGATTATTTCGGACTTAGGCGTATGTTCGGATTTTGATTTGTTAGTCCGTAGAACAATTCAGCGAATTTTGGCAAACTTAGAAAGTTGACGTGCTATAATTATATTATTTTATGTGCGGACGAGGTCGATTAATATGATGGATACCAATTGGATATGATAATAAGTGTACGAGGCATATTATAAGATATATGGGGTCTAAGGAAAGTTCTAAGTCCAAGCCAAGTTGGAAATTTGCATAATAGACTAAAATTCCAAGAGAATGCGCACAAGACCCAACTTTGGATGAGCATAGCTCTCAATATATGAAGATCTATATGGTTTATAAACATTCAAATTAACACTCTTTGAGTATAGTTTCCAACTCTTCAAGCCGTTCATCATTCGGACATTCCTACACAAAGTTATGATCAAATTACCAAACGCTTGAAAAATGTGTTCATGTGGGAGCGATTATGCGATCGCATATCAAGTATGCGGTCTGCATACTTGATATGCGACCTCAAAACTGATCGCAGAGTGCTGCAGAACTGCCCAGGTATGGTCAATGAGTTATGCGATGCGTATGCGGTCCGCATGCCCAATCTGCGACGCATTATGCGATCGCAGACCTTGTTACGGAGGCTTAATCTTCCTATTTTCATAACCCGACCCCATTTTGATAAATAGGCTTTGGGGTTTATTTTGGAGGTGATTCTCTGAGAATTCCAGAAAGATATGAGAGCATTTTAGAGAGATAAGGAGGATACCCAACATTCAAACCATCCAATCTTGAGTCAATCTTCAAGAATCAAGGAACCCAATCACAAAAATCTTCATCTAAGAGGTAAAGATTCCATACCCTAGTCTTTAAGTTCGATTTTTGGGTAAAGATGGGGGATTAGGAGAATGATTCTTGGGTGTGAAAGTATTAGTTATACATGCTTGTAACAATAAGGTTGTGGGAAGATTGTTGAATTCAAATGGGTAAAGATTGGGTTGAAAATTGTAGAAATCTTCAAAACTCTAATTTAAGATTTGCAAGGTCATCCGATGTCGGAATTCGATAGTTTTTGTATGGTTGAACTCGTATCAGAATGGGTAATCGAATTTTGTAGAAATTTTCGGGCTCCGAGGTGCGGGCCTGGGGGTCGACTTTTGGGTCGATTTTCATAATTTTGTAAAGATTGCAACTTTATTATTCAGAATAGTCCCTTATACGTTTTATATGTATTTTGAAGTTGTTTTAGTTGATTTTGAGCCGTCCGGAGGTCTTTCCTCCCGATAAGTTCATTTTTGAGTATTGGGCTGTCGTCTTTGAGGTTAGTATCTTGCCTAACCTTGTGTCGGGGAACTACCCCTTAGGATTGAGTCATCCTTGTTGATTGTAGTCCGTGTATGTGAGGTGACGAGTACGTACTCGGACTTATTTGCAAATAGATTGTCCTTTTAGGATTTGTAGGTTATTATGTTACCTGTGTGTGTGTTGTAATTGTTACATTTGAATCCTTGGTTGTTAATTTTATCCTTTCCTGTTTAAATTAGAATCACTTGCTTTTGGATTCCTTCGTTGGCTAATTGATCTTAATTGACTTAACTGAATATTTTACCCCTCTTATCATCATGCTATATTTTCTTCCGAAAACTGCCAAATTGACTATGTTAGTGTTATCTAGCTTTATAGTTGTTTAGCCGTAGTTGGGAACATTTGTTCGTTGGTGTCAAACATGCCCGTGAGTCTTACATTGTGATTTATATGATTCTTCCCTTAAGTGCTACTTGGGTCTAGTTGATAAACATTTATGTTGCTCATATTTTCTTGATGTTGCCTATTACTGGGCTTTTGTTCAAGCTAAGTTTTATTCCGTTAGGTTAATGGTTTAGGCGAGATTGGTTATAGTTGTTTCCCTTGCCGGGATGATGTTGTTTGCATTGTTGACTCCCTTGCCGGGATGTTGTGATTTATGGTTCTTATTGTTGAGTTTCTTTGCCAAACTGTTGTTTATGATATTTTATCACGAGGGGACATTCCATGCCATGTTTATGATATTTTAGCACGAGGGAAAATTCCGTGCCATGTTTATTATATTTTAGCACGAGGGGACATTCCGTGCCATGATTACGATGTTTTAGCACGAGGGGAAATTTCATGCCATGTTTATGATATTTTAGCACGAGGGGACATTCCGTGCCGTTTCTATTTATTTATTGTGAGGATGAGAGTAAAAGCACGAAGGGTGATGCCGTACATTTGTCTTTGTATTATTATGCCTGTGGATTCCTATTTGATATTTTCCCTCACTTGTTTATGTCTTGTTATTGCTTCAGTTGTCTTCTCTCTGATATTTTATGTTGATATTTGCTTCGTCACGATTGTTTCCTATTTGATATTTTTTGTACTTGTTAAGTGTTAATATTTTGTTGTTTCAATTTAGATATTCATACTGATCTCTTACTGCATTATTGATAAGACTTGAGGTTCCTCCTGTACTGTATGGAAATTCCTGAATTACGGACTGAGATCCGGTAGATTTATCTTGAGGGGTCTATGAATGAAAGGTTCTATTGGAAAGTATTATTGAAAAAGTAATGGTTTCGAGGGAGATTATGACTGAAGGACTTTTTTTTATATCGAAGGTATATTTGAAAAGCATTCGTCTTGCATAAAATGACATTTGAAAGTCATTTATTGGGAAGGCATATTTGGAAATTTTGTATTTTGAAAGAAAATATGTTCTAAGTAATCCTCTTTATTAAATATACTTATATATACATTTAGAGAAAGTGTGTTTTCAAAGGAGATCTTTCTAAACTGAAATGATTATATTTGCAAGTTTTCAATATGAACTGTTGTTTAAAGGTTTTCACCAGTCTATTTATTTTATTGGCTAAGTCCCGATGTGAACAATAGACGCAGGGTTGAGTTATTGGTGTTCTCTTTTGTGTTGTGTTTTCTTCCGGTTTGGCTTGTTTTGCTATCCACCTTTTTGTGTATTTTCATGCTGTCCCGCAGGATAATTTATGTAATTTCCTTCCGCATTATACTGTCATGGTTGTAAATTATTTTGTGAAGTCTTAGATAAATGTAGTTTTCGGTTATTTCTACATTCATGTCAGTTTATTTATTTAGACCAGTGGTGTCTTGACTAGTCCTCGTCACTACTCCACCGTGGTTAGTCTTGATACTTACTGGGCGCCGCTGTGGTGTACTCATACTACACTTCTGCATATTTTTTAGTGCAGATCCAGGTATATATATTGCTAGTAGCTGTGTGGATCGTTGCTGAGGAGACTCAAGGTAACCTGCTGCTGCGTTCGCAGGCTTCAGAGTCACCTTCTTACCAGTAGTATTCATTCACTATTGTATTTATTTCCAAACAATTATAATTAGAAGTTATAGAAGATTCGTAGAGCTTATGACTTGTATTACCGGTTTTGGGAAAATTTGTAAATTCTGTCAAGATTCTATATCGAGACTGTTAGTTTCCCTTTTACTATTGTTGTTATTCAGTAACTGTTCGACTTACCTAGTCCCTAAGACTAGTTGCCATCATGATACCCAACGGAGAAAAATTTGGGTCGTGACACTTACAACCCAAGCGCTATCATAATCATCAATATAACCGTTGCGGCGTACAGCTTGATCCCATAATTGTCACTCATAAACAGGCTCTCAGCCTCTCTCAGTCATCACTCTCTCCAGTCTCACTCACGAGCTCACAATGTCATGCAACTAGCCCGACAACAATGATATGATGTATCAATACACAACAACTGAGACTGAGATATGATATGAATGCATGAATATGACTGAGTACGAAATATCAATGAAATTAGTGAGATGACAGTAAGAAGAGACCACTATGGTTCCTAACAATATCAGCATAAGGCCTAAACAGGATAGCTAGCATGATTCACAGTTCAGTTACTTAATCACGTGGTGAAAACACATATAACAACAAAATAGAGCCACTAAACAGTGCCATGAAAACAAAGGCGTCATAATTCATCGGGTGCACGCCCACACGCCCGTCACCTAGCATGTGCGTCACCTCATCATCAATCACATATCACGTAACGGGGTTTCATATCCTCAGCTCTAATTTTAGAAGAGTTGCTTACCTCGAACAAGCAAATTCCAATACCGAGCAAGCCAAGGGATGCTCCAAATATGCCATCACCGCGCGTTCTGACCTCCGAGGGGCTCGAAACTAACCAAAAATAATTCAAATACATCAAACAATGCTAAAGGAATCAATCCCAATCGAAAAAGGTTGAATCTTTAATCAAAAGCCCAAAATCGGCCCACAAGTCCAACTCGGGACCGCGACTCGGAACCCGACAAAACTCATAAAATCTGACAACCCATTTAATTACGAGTCCAACCATACTAGTTGTACTCAAATCCGACTCCGAATCGATGTTCAAAACGGAAAAAATCACTTTATGAAATGTTAGACAAAGCTCCCAAATTTTATTTTGAAATCATCAATCAAATGCTAAAAACGAAGACGAATTCATGAAATATAACCAAAATGAAGTATATAACACTTACCCCAATCCATATGGTGAAAATCTCCTCCAAATATTGTCCAAATCCGAGCTCCCCAACTAAGAATATGACCAAATGAAAAAACCTTCCATATTAAGTACTTTTACCCAGTTGTTCTACCTCGTTTTGCATGCCAAACGATCCTAAAACTTGTTTTTGATGCATTCAATGAATTCCTTGTGAAATTTCAGTTAAGATATACTTTTAAATCACTACATTTGACCTTATAATGAAAGGAGATGTTGGTTTCAATATTTGAAAATAGTGTAGATTTTTAAATACAAATTCAGTGGCAATTTCGTAATTAATCTGAAAAATCTAGCAACCCAATATTTAAAAAATGCCCATAAAATCCTCATACGATGTCCAAATTTGACGATTCTTTTTGCTATGGATCCGTAATTACGATACGGATCTAATGGTTTAACCAAAATAGAAATCGAAGCTCATTTGTTCAGTATGGTACCATTTATGCTTGAAGAAACGGCGTCGAAACATAAGAAAAATGAGAGCAACAGAACCCAATTCTATCAAAAACTCATCCGAGCCCCTTGGGACCTCGTACGAACATACCAACATGTCCCATAACATAACACAGACTTAACCGAGGCCTCAAATCACGCATAACAACATTGAAACAATGAAACACACCTCAAATCAAACTTAATGAACTTTCGACTTCAATAAACTAAAATTTTGCACACAAGTTCTAATACATCATACAGAGCTAATCGTGCCCCCAAACTACCGAGCGAAGTACAAATATTCAAAATGATTGTTCGGTTCATTACACAAAGTCTCGCAAGTATTTCAACAATGGGAACAATCAACTACTTGATGAAAGTTTAAACGAACAACATCACTATTACAATACGATAAAAGATGAGAAAAATTATGACTTTATATCTTGTATACATAAAAATTAAGACAAACTCTTAATTTTGCATTCATAATGAGCCAATTTACTACTTCAAACAAAGAAAAAAAAATACTAAAACAAATATGAACATGATATAAATTGTAATAATTTAATATAGTAGTTCAAATTATATTATATTATAACTCTCTTAAATTGTTGTTAACCGGTGATACATTTGATAGAATTCTATATAAAATATATAGATTTTCATGTTTTCCTCAATTTAAGGAGATGAGAGAAATATTTTTATTTTTTTTATGGAATTATCATGTGTTAATTTTCATAATGAAACAATATAAAATTATAAAAAATAATGTTAGTTGAAAACTTATGGAAGAATAGAGTTCAAACCATATAAATTAAATCATCACGTCAATTATGTATATAAGATATAGCCTCGTAGTACAGTAGGAATAAATCTCATTACTGAAATTAACTTTTGAGGTTTATGTAACGACCCGACCGACCGTTTTGCGCATTAGGACCCTGTTCCCCCAAATGAGACTTCGCATAGCGGCTTCGTGTGAGTTATGACTTGCGGGGACGGGTGGTTAGGGATTTGGAATTGTTTAGAGTGCTACAGGAACACTTGGTTCCTTAAGGGTGGCCTTTTTGGCCAAGTTTGACTTCGGTCAACATTTTGAGCAAACGACATCGGAATTGAGTTCTGATAGTTCCATTAGCTTTGTGTGATGATTTCGGACATGGGCGTATGTTCGGAACGGGTTTTCGATGACTCGGGAGCATTTCGGCGCCCAATATAGAAATAAGAATTTCTTTAAGTTTGAAATTTGGCTTGGAACGTGATTTTATGTTATCGAGGTCCGAACGGAATTCTGAATTGGAAATAGTTCTGTTATGTCGTTTATGACTTGCTTGCAAAATGTGATGTCATTCCAAGTAGCATAGGTCGGTCCGACGCATTGTTATAGAAATCAAGAACTTGAAGTTCTTAAGTTATGATTCTAGGAGTTGTGGGGTGTGATTTTGAGTTTTAGCGTTGTTTTGGGTGTTCCGAAGGCTCGAGCGAGTCCGTATTATTATTTGGGACTTGTTGGTATATTTGGACGGGGGCTCGGGTGGGCCCAGGTGCCTCTCGAGTACCGAACAGGGCTAAAAACCAGCTGATGCAACTGCTGGTGAACCTGATCTGGGTTGACCGCAGGTGCGGTTGCCCGGTCGCAGGTGCGGGACTGCTCCTGCGGTCCCAAGCATCGCAGGTGAGGCCCTCCTTTCTCGCAGGTGCGGACAAAGGTCCACAGGAGCAGAGCCGCAGGTGCGGTCTCCCCTTCGCAGGTGCGACCCCAGCCCCACTCGTCCAGCTCCGTAGGTGCGAGCTTTTGCTCGCAGGCGCGAGACCGTAGGTGCGATCCTCGAGCCGCAGGTGCGGAATCACTATAGGCCAGGTAGTGTGTTCATTAAATACGGGAGTCTTCACTTTCTTTCTCATTTTTCCTCAATTGTAAGACCTTGAGGGCTTTGAATAAGGACTCCACGACCAACCACTGTTAGGTAGTTAATTCCACCCTAAAATTAGTTTTAATTCATGACTTACTAGTTAAATTTTACTACTAAATTAGTGGAAAACCAAGATTTGGGTAGTAACTTAGGGTTCTTGAGGAATCTGATGAATTACTCATTTATTGCTATGAATTCAAGTAGAAATCGTATATTAACGATCCTTAGGCTATGGGTGAGTGATTCTGTAACGACCCAACCGGTCGTTTTGAGATCCAGTGCATCGTTCAGTAGTTGGGGGTCATGAACAACTTCATTTCGGGTATTGTGACTTGTGTGTATGGTCAGAGTTGAAATTCAGGAGGTTCGAAGTTAAATTGAAAGGAAAATTCTCATTTCAGAAGCCTTAAGTTGAAGAAATTGAGTAAGATTGGAATTTTGAGTAAACTACCTCGGAATCAGGATCCGAAGGTTCCAGCAGATTCGTATGATGATTTCGGACTTGGGAGAATGTCCGGATCGGGATTTGGATAACCCGGGAGCGTTTTGGTGTATGTTGTGGAAGTTAGCATTTTTTAAGAAATTTCCTAAGTTTGGCTTGAAGCGCATTTCAATGATGATGATGTTTGTTTTGGATTCCGAGTCTAGGAATAGCTTCGGATGGTGATTCTAGAGTTGGGAGCGCGATCGGAAGTGAATTCGGATGTCCGGAGGTCATTTTGAAGTCATTTGGCTAAAGATAGAAATTTGAAGGTTTTTTTAGAAGTTTGACCGAGAGTTTGACTTTTTGCTATCGGGGGGATTACAGTTCCGAAAGTTGGAGCAGGTCCATAATGTCGAATATGACTTGTGTGAAAAATTTGGGGTCAATCGGACGTGATTTGATAGGTTTCGGCATCGGATGTAGAAGTTTGAAATTTCAAAGTTTATAAAGCTTGAATTGGAGTGCGATTCATGATTTCGACGTTGTTTGATGTAATTTGAAGCCTCGAGCGAGTTCGTATCATGTTTTGGGACATGTTGGTATAATTGGTTAAGGTCCCGAGGGCCTCGGGTAGATTTCGGACAAAAAAAAATGAAAAATTGCAGAAATTTCTGTTGCACTTTTGGACAACAATTTATGCATCGAAGAGCTAACTTTGGAAGCGTATATATAAGAATCTATAAGGAATCTGAAAATTTTGCAAAACATGAAAATTATAGATCTTGAGGTCTAGTTTGCAGAACATTAAACCATTTGTCATTTGAAGTTTTTTGCAAAATGTTATGACCGATTGAAGATGGCTGGTGGAGCTGTTTCTCCAGAATTTACTGATGCATGGAGCCGACATTAGAAGCTCATATCTCGGGATATATAAAGAGTTATATGGTGTACAACCTATCAAATTAAAGATATTCGAGTCTAGTTTCTAAATCTTTAAACTGTTTGTTATTCGGATATTACTACAAGAAGTTATGGGTGTTTTAACAAAAGATCTTTAACAAGGGAAAATTGTAATAGGATGTACAACCTGCACAGCACAAGTGCAAGGTACAACTCGATGAAGCATGGGCAGATTCTTTAAACACGAATTTTGACCCATTTCTTTCATTTGGCTTGGATGATTTTGGAGAGCTCAAGGACGGATTTTTACCAAGCAACACAAGGTAAGTGATTTCTTCCTATTTTTGAGTTAAATATGTGATCTTACATGGATTTAGACATGGAAAATTTGTATAAATTTGAGATTTTTGGAAAAACCTAGAACTTGTGATTTTGTACTTTTACCATGAATTTGAGCATGAAAATTGTAACAAATTGTATATTTGAGTTAGTAAATTTATGGGTAGAATTTATCTTCGAGAAATTTCGGAATCCGGGCACGTGGGCCCGAGGGCATTTTGGTCAATTCCTTGTGCGGAGTTGGGGAATTATATAATCTGAATTTTTAGCAAATATTAGAGTATATTTTCATTGGTTTATCATCATTTGGGTAGTTTTGGAGAGCTGTGCATCGATTGGAGTCGTCGGGAAGGCTTGGAGGCCATTTATGGAATTTCGGAGCGATGTAAGTCTCCTGTCTAACTTTGTGAGGGGAAATTATCCCCATAGGTAAACTAAATGAATAAATGCTATTATTTGTGGGGGATACGTACGCACGAGGTGACGGGAGTCCGTGCGTAGCTACTGTTATGCCATGTCCGGGTAGTCTAGGACCCACTAGCATGCCTTACATGTTGTACATGTGATTCTATCACAATTTTAGGTTGATAATGCTATGGAATTGGTAATTTATTTTCCTAAAAAGGTTAGGGTGTACTCTTCTTTATTATTTGGAAAGAGGATGGATTTTCCCGTGGATTATTGTGTTCCTGGCAAGGTTATTTTATTGAATATTGTTAAAACTTGAAAAACGAATTTCCAGAAAAACATTCTAAGTATTATCTTCATGTTTATTAAAGAGAATTTTATCACTTATATGAGAAACTATTTTCTTGAATAAAATATGGATCTTTTATGTGAATACGTGTACATATGAGCACCTGAGTCGCAGGTATGATTCGCGAGCAGGTTAGCCATATTGTTATTATGTTGACCGTGTCGCATGATCGATTCGCGAGCGATGAAAATAGATGCATCTATGGTTTGAGCTGTTCGACCCTTGGTACTGCACAGTTTATTATTGTTGGTCCGCGCCGTTCGACCCTCGGCATTTCTTGCGAATGATATTTGTTGCGTAGTTGCTATATTTTTTTTTGCCTTATTACTGGATTGGAATTTTAAGTTGTCAATTGAAATGACAGAGATTGAGAATTATTTAATATTTTGGAAGAAGTTGTTCCTTCCCGTTGATTAGGTTGTTATTTGATTAAATCACCCATGTTGATTAATTGGTATTAACATGACGAAGAATTTAAGTGTAAATTTTTGAAAGAGTTGACATTATTTATTCCTGAACTTAATAAATTGCCTATGATAACCATGCTTAGTGTCACACTTGAATAATCTAAATTGACCTATAACAAGTGTCTAATCTGACCTCTCGTCACTATCTCTCTAAGGTTAGGCGGGATACTTACTGAGTACACGTTGTTTTCGTACTCATACTACACTTGCTGTGCATTTTGTTGCACATGTACCTTCATAGCCCAGTGACTGACTTGGAGACTTGGACGGGCTGCATCATCCGAAGATGTTCCGTAGCTGACAGAGTCTTCCTCCTATGTATTTATACTTTATTTTCAGTCCTTGTTCGATTTGTACCTCGGACAAGCTTTGTATGATTGTATAAATCCTTAGAAGTTGCTCATGTACTTGTGTCACCAGGTTCTGGGGATGTGTTGGGATTTAGTCGATTAAAAACTGAATTGAACTGTTGTCGTACTTAATTTACGAAGATTTATTTATTTTATTATGAAATGCAATGAAAGGTTACGATTTCGAAAATGTTAAAACACTCTTCAACTAATTAAGGTTTGGGTTGCCTGACAGTGGTGTCCGGCGCCATCACGACTTATGGAATTTGGGTCGTGACAACATGGTATCAGAGCTCTAGGTTCCCCTAGGTTTCACGAGTCATGAGCAAGTCTAGTAGAGTCTTGCGGATCGGTACAGAGACGTCTGTACTTATCTTCAAGAGGATATAGGGCTGTTAGGAGTACTTCCCTTCTTGATTCCTCATCGTGCGATTTGATTCCTCTGAGGCTTATGCCTATGTTTCTTCCTACTCAATCTTACGCGTCGCGCGCTTGCTATGAATCAGGATTTCGAGGAATTTAAATGATACTATGGATGTGGTGCCGGATGTTCCTCCCTGCGAGGTTGATTGAGGCTATTGCCGTGACTTTGCAGAAGAATATTATGTGTTTCAGCCCAGTAGCTGTGATTCTGAGGGCTTTGAGATCATGCTCAGGTTGTGATGACGCTCACGTATGGTTATCGCGCGATGTCGATACGATGGTAGAATTCTTGCCCATATGTTGGGGTGATGAATGGCTTGAAGGGAGGTCTTCTCAGGCCGTGCTTTCGAGATTTCAGTGTTTTAGTTCCGGCAAAGGAAAGACATTGGGGCTATGAATGGTCAGGTGGGGGTTGATAAAGTAATGAGACTTGGTGCTATCAAGCGAGGTGGTGTTTTCATCCGTGATGTGGTATCAGTGTTTTTGATCGAATAGAATGTGTTAAGTTTGCCGGTGTTATAGTTCTTCGGTTGCATTCGGTCAGAGTGCTGTGAAGAAGTATCGAAGAAGCGGTTGTTCGAGGTCGTGGTGTGTTGTGGTTCAACATGTAATGAGCATTTCTAATGATGGCGAACCGAGAAAGATGACCTTCGAAGAGTTTGAAGTCGTGGTGATCTGCCGGTTTAAGAGCTATGGGGAATGATATTGAATTGAGGCAGCAAGTGGGCATCATACGATGAAAGAAGATATGTGAGGAGTGCTAGGCGGCGCTGCCAATTATAAAAGTCCAGGCGTAAGGAAAGGAAGTTGGGTAGTGCTTAAAGGAATGAGGTTAAACAAAGTGGGGGAGTCCCACCACCTGCAGTTGGGTTGTGGGGTTGTGTCCTCATGGAGTTGCGGATTGTCGACATATTGACAAGTTGTTACAGCTAAGGGAAAGGAGTAAAGCGGTAATTGAGCATGGCATTCGATAAATGTGTGCGAAGTTGGTCCTATTGGACCAGGGTTAGGCTTTGGAAAATTAAGAATTCGTTCTTAAGGCATAGGCAAGTTGTAAGGGTAGCGACTCAGTCACGTGCTTCGTTGAAAGGGTGTTCATGTGCTAGGAGAGCCTTGGAGTTGATTGTATTTGGGGCCAGTTAGAGTGGGTGACTCTCAGTAGTGGTCCTAATGAATTCCAAAGTTAGAGGAACATGGTGTTTAAGGGTTTCAGGCAACAGTGTAAGTAAGAATCGAGCTTCTGCAGTATAATCTCTATGAAGAAGAAAGATTGGTTAACCATGGTTGAAATGGCACATGTACGGCAATGATCAGTTCCTTCGCTGTGATAGGGTATGTGTATAGATTGCGCAGAAGTGTGTGGGGTGTGCCGGCCGTCGTAATATATTTTATTTGGAAGCATTCAGGTGCTATGGCCTGTCAGGTGTAGGCGGATCCCGGAAGGTTTAGGGTGGTTCAGACCACCACTTGAGGATTGGTATGTATTGCGATTGTGAGAATTCACTCGCGTGTTGTTATGGTTCTCATGAATTGAGGTAAGTGAAAGTTTCTATGTGATGAAGTGTTCACCCTGTTAGTGGTTCAGGAGTTATGATGGAATTTCCTATGCTATTCTATATGGTCATGTTGTGGGCAATAAGCGGTATGTAACCGGAAGTAGGAATCGAGGTTGCGGCTCGGTGTTAACAAGGATGTCATGAGCTCGGAGGAACAAGAGCAATGGATGTGAATGTTATTCAGTGTCATCTGAGTTCGATATTTGGTGAAAGAGGCTTGTATCCTGGTTACGGGTCCTTGAATTGTTTTACATCCTTAGGGTGGTCGGTGGTATGGATGTGCACACTTGTTACCTTGTGTGGAAGGCTGTGGGGGCATGACCGCGGGAAGATTGCATGAGTGTGGCATGTAGTCACCTGATTGGTTGAAGAATTAGACCAAGTATAAAGGAGTGTAATATTGCTTAATTGAGAATTTATGCCTGGAAGGTGTTCGGTTCAGTTGATGGTGGATTGTGGGGTGTTTTTCCCGGCTATGATGGTTGTTCTTGTGTATTATGAGAGGAATTGGGAAATTATGGACCCAGGAAGGGCTATCAACCTAGTTCAGGACGAGCAGAATCGGCTTGAAGTGAATGCATAGATTTAAACAAATTATGGGCTTCATGTGAGTCAGAGGTGTTCATTTCAATATGGCGCTCCTCAAGGTGGGGTATTGGGATATCAACTGTTGTCCCGTCTTCGTCAAATTCATGTGATAATGTGATTGTGCCGTGTGAGTTGTGAAACGGCTTGATAATTTCTTGAGTATTGATATCCCACGTAGTGGTGTGGTTATGTGAGTAGAGTGGCTCTTGAGATCCAGTTTATATATCACACCTCAGTGGTGCTTGAGTTTTGTAGCATATGGCTCTGACATTCTCCCCATAAAGGTGATCTGCACTTAGTGTGCTTGCGACAGATATTCAGTAGTTCGTAATAGTGAGCAAATAAGCTCCGTGTATATTTCCTTATGTAAACCTTATGATGGGATCGGGTGGCACACCGCCACGGGTATGTTATTTGGATCGGGTTGCACGCCGCAACAGTGTGATGTTGATCAAGGCTCCTGTAATTATTTTCTTGTGTTTTACTTCATAATTTTCTGAGGAAAGTTTATATTAGTTGCGTGAGTTGAGTAGTCCCTTCCGGAGTCATTTCCTTATGTGTCGTGTTCGAATTGTGGCATCGTCTGAGGCTAATGGCCGTGTTTGGGGTGATTCGTTGTCTGAGCAGTTCATATTGGGTGAGACAAAATTTATAAATCTGAGATCGGTGTGATAAGACTATGCAAGTATATTACAAGACAATCACCATCATTGGTTGTAATGAGATGATGATCTTAGTCGGGAGGAAGGATTTCAATGTTTAGTTAACTCTGCAGTTGGTTAGAAATTTCTACACATTTCCTCCGTTGTGGTGGTATCGTCAGCATTATAGCACGATGTATGTGTGTATCTTATAAGGTTCTTTGAGAGCATCAAATTCGTAGAATTCTGGATATTAAGGTTCAAGGAGCGTCATTGTGGTCAGATGATGGATTATGCGGTGTATGGTGCTGATTCAGCAAGGATACGCAATTGTATTCTGGTGCCTCGTGTTGTAGATGATGCGGTANACGAGGTGTTAAACAGTGATTTGAGATGATTCTGGGGCAGTTCTTGGCACGTTCGAGGATGAACGTCTGTTTAAGTGGGGGAGAATGTAACGACCCGACCGGTCGTTTTGCGATCAAGTGCGTCGTTCAGCAGTTGGGGATCATGAATAGCTTCATTTCGGGTATTGTGACTTGTGTGTATGGTCAGAGTTGAAATTCAGGAGGTTCGGAGTTAAATTGAAAGGAAAATTCTCATTTCAGAAGCCTTAAGTTGAAGAAATTGAATAAGACTGGAATTTGGAGTAGACAACCTCGGAATCAGGATCCGAAGATTCCAGCAGGTTCGTATGATGATTTCGGACATGGGCGTATGTCCGAATCGGGATTTGGATAACCCGAGAGCGTTTCAATGTATGTTGTGGAAGTCAGCATTTTTGAAGAAATTTCCTAAGTTTGGCTTGAAGCGCATCTCAATGATATTGATGTCCATTTGGGATTACGAGTCTGGGAATAGCCTCGTATGGTGATTCTAGAGCTGGGAGCACGATCGGAAGTGAATTCGGATGTCCGGAGGTCATTTTGAAGTCATTTGGCTAAAGATAGAAATTTGAAGGTTTTTCAGAAGTTTGACCGAGGGTTTGAATTTTTGATATCGGGGTCGGATTCAAGTTCCGAAAGTTGGAGCAGGTCCGTAATGTCGAATATGACTTGTGTGCAAAATTTGGGGTCAATCGGACGTGATTTGATAGGTTTCGGCATCAGATGTAGAAGTTTGAAATTTCAAAGTTCATAAAACTTGAATTGGAGTGCGATTCATGATTTCGACGTTGTTTGATGTGATTTGAGGCTTCGAGCGAGTTCGTATCATGTTTTGGGACATGTTGGTATAATTGATTAAGGTCTCGAGGGCCTCGGGTAGATTTCGGACAAAAAAAAATGGAAAAATTGCAGAAATTTCTGCTGCACTTTTGGACAACAATTTATGCATCGAATAGCTAATTTTGGAAGCGTATATATAAGAATTTATAAGGAATCTGAACATTTGTAAAACATGAAAGTTATAGATCTTGAGGTCTAGTTTTCAGAACATTAAACCATTTGTCATTTGGAGTTTTGTGCAAAATTTTATGACCGATTGAAGATGGCTGGTGGAGCAGTTTCGCCAGAATTTTCTGATGCATGAAGCAGACTTTAGAAGCTCATATCTCGGGATATACGAAGAGTTATATGGTGTACAGCCTATCAAATTAAAGATTTTCGAGTCTAGTTTCTAAATCTTTAGACCAATTATTATTCGGATATTTCTACAAGAAGTTATGGGTATTTTAACAGAAGGTCTTCAACAAGGGAAAATTATAATAGGATGTACAACCTGCACAGCACAAGTGCAAGGTACAACTCGATGAAGCATGTGCAGATTCTTTAAACACGAATTTTGGCCCATTTCTTTCATTTGGCTTGGATGATTTTGGAGAGGTCAAGGACGGATTTTTACCAAGCAACACAAGGTAAGTGATTTCTTCCTATTTTTGTGTTAAATATGTGATCTTACATGGATTTAGACATGAAAAATTTGTATAAATTTGAGATTTTTGGGAAATACCTAGATTTTGTGATTCTGGACTTTTACCATGAATTTGAGCATAAAAATTATAACAAATTGTATATTAGTGTTAATAATGTTATGGGTAGAATTTATCTTCGAGAAATTTCGGAATCCGGGCACGTGGGCCTGAGGGCATTTTGGTCAATTCCTTGTGCGGAGTTGGGGAATTATATAATCTGAATTTTTATCAAATATTAGAGTATATTTTTATTGGTTTATCATCATTTGGGTAGTTTTGGAGCGTTGTGCATCGATTGGAGTCGTCGTGAAGGCTTGGAGGCCGTTTATGGAATTTCGGAGCGAGGTAAGTCTCCTTTCTAACTTTGTGAGGGGGAATTGTCCCCATAGGTGAACTAAATGAATAAATGCTATTATTTGCGGGGGCTACGTACGCACGAGGTGACAGGAGTCCGTGCGTAGCTACTTTTATACCATGTCCGGGTAGTCTAGGACCCACTAGCATGCCTTACGTGTTGTACATGTGATCATATCATAATTTTAGGCCAATAATGCTTTGGAATTGGTAATTTATTTTTCTAAAAAGGTTAGGGTGTACTCTTCTTAATTATTTGGAAAGAGGATGGATTTTCCCGTGGATTATTGTGTTCCTGGCAAGGTTATTTTAT
Organism: Nicotiana undulata; assembly: GCA_005239495.1. Classification (NCBI taxonomy): domain Eukaryota; kingdom Viridiplantae; phylum Streptophyta; class Magnoliopsida; order Solanales; family Solanaceae; genus Nicotiana; species Nicotiana undulata. The sequence continues at coordinate 32,344 of ML299441.1, read as the reverse complement.
TGAATATTGTTAAAACTTGGCAAACGAATTTCCAAAAAAATATTCTAAATACTATCTTCATGTTTAATTAAAGAGAATTATATCACTTCTATGAGAAACTGTTTTCTTGAATAAAATATGGATCTTTTATGTGAATACGTGTACATATGAGCACCTGAGTCGCAAGTATGATTCGCAAGCAGGCTAGCAGTATTGTTATTTTGTTGACCGCGTCGCATGATCGATTCGCGATCCGGGAAAATAGATGCATCTATGGTTTGAGTCGTTCTACCCTCGGCAGTGCACAATTTATTATTGTTGGTCCGCGCTGTTCGACCCTCGGCATTTCTTGCGCATGATATTTGCTGCGTTGTTGCTGTGTTTTTTTGTTTGCCTTATTACTTGCCTGGAATTTAAGTTGGCAATTGAAATGACAGAGATTGAGAATTATTAAATATTTTGGAAGAAGTTGTTCCTTCCCGTTGATTAGGTTGTTATTTGATTAAATCACCCATGTTGATTAATTGGTATTAACATGATGAAGAATTTAAGTGTAAATTTTTGAAAGAGTTGACATTATTTATTCCTGAACATAATAAATTGCCTCTGATAACCATGTTTAGTGTCACACTTGAATAATCTAAATTGACCTATAGCAAGTGTCTAATCTGACCTCTCGTCATTATCTCTCTGAGGTCAGGCGGGATACTTACCGAGTACACGTTATTTTCGTACTCATACTACACTTGCTGTGCATTTTGTTACACATATACCTTCATAGCCTAGTGACTGAATTGGAGACTTGGACGGGCTGCATCATCCGGAGGCGTTCCGGAGCTGACAAAATCTTCCTCCTATGTATTTGTACTTTATTTTCAGTCCTTGTTCAATTTGTACCTCGGACAAGCTTTGTATGATTGTATAAATCCTTAGAAGTTGCTCATGTACTTGTGTCACCAGTTCTGGGGATGTGTTTGTATTGAGTCGATTAAAACTGAATTGAACTGCTGTCGTACTTAATTTATGAAGATTTATTTATTTGATTATGAAATGCAATGAAAGGTAACGATTTCGAAAATGTTAAAACAGGAATTTCTTCAACTAATTAAGGTTTGGCTTGCCTGACAGTGGTGTCCGGCGCCATCACGACTTATGGAATTTGAGTCGTGACAGATTCCTTCGAGAATATTTGGAATTCGAGTGTGCGGGCCCGGGGTTGAATTTTCGGAATTCTTCAAGAATGTTGAAATTATTGAATAAATAGGATAATTTCCCTACTTTGAACATGAATTGATATAGTTGTACAATATTTGGCTAGTTGCGAGTCCTCGGGTGTAGAGTTCGGAGTTTCGGGCGCATCCTTGGTCCGATAGGTAGATTCGACACGAGGTGAGTCTCTTTTCTAACCTCGTAAGAGGGAATTGTCCACATAGGTGTTCTATATGCTATGTTTAATTGTTTGGGGGCTACGTGCGTACGAAGTGACGAGAGTCCACACATAGCGACTATTATGTCATGTCGGGTAGCTTTAGGGATCACAAGCATGATTTTATGTGCCTTATATGTATCTTTAGGCGTACTTTGAGTTGCTTATTACTCTTGATCTAGCATGAAAATGGTGGAAGGTTGCATCCGAATTTCCAGTTAGTTAATCCCTGTCACAAGTGTCGTCTCTACTGAGCTTTATGATCATTCCGTATAAATATACTAGCACCCGAGTCACAGATATGATTCGCTAGCGGGGGAAGCTTTATGATAATTCGGTATAATGTGTCAGTACCGGAGTCGCATGTATGATTCGCGAGCGGGGGAAGCTTTATGATAATTCGGTATAATGTGTCAGCACCCGATTCACAGGTATGATTCGCGAGGGGGGTAAGCTTTATGATAATTCGGTATAATGTGTCAGCACCCGAGTCGCAGGTACAATTCGCGAGTAGGGGAAGATTTATGATAATTCGGTATAATGTGTCAGCACCCGAGTCGCAGGTATGATTCGCGAGCGGGGGAAGCTTTATGACCAAATAGTACTTAGATGTCTCCCTTACGACTCAGGCCGGTTGTCTTATTCCTGTGTGCGCATGACTATTTGGTATTGTTTCATGGATATTGGCCTGACAGATATTTGGGGGAAAGGAAAGTGGACATTGTTATTTATTTTCAGTAGTTACCTGGATTTCTGTGCTTGATACGCATTTGCTGCTCACTGTGTTACATGCCTACTGTATTTCGTTATATCCTGTCATATATTATACTGTTGGACCTCAGTGAGTGTCAAGTCGACCTCTCGTCACTATTCTTCGAGATTAGACGGGATACTCACTGGATACATATTTATTTATGTACTCATGCTGCACTTTTGTACTTAAATGTACAGGTTCTGAGGCTGGTGCATCTGGTTATCAGACCGGAGCTAGATATTGACTGTAGCGGACCTGACTTCACGGTGAGCTGCTTCTCCTGGCGATCCTCATGCAACACCATGGATTCTCTTTTGCTTATGTTCCCATCTATTTATTTCAGACAGTGGGATTGTATATTCTATCTTTTGTATATCCGGTTAATATGCCCGTAATACTCGTGACACTAGTTCCTGGCACACACGTAGTATTTGTGTAGATTATGTTCGTACATATATGCATATTTTGGACTCACACCTCATTGTGACTGCTTTTGTTTAAAACTGGTTGATTACCCCTAATCGGTTAGTAATCTAAGCTTTGTAACTTAGTATATATATTGATATGTTTAAGGCAAATGAGAAGGAACCGTAGTAGTGTAAATGTTGGCTTGCCTGACCTCGCTGTTGGGCGCCATCACGACCTGAGTTAGGATTTTGGGTCGTGACAGTTTAACAAGCTATATGTTTTAAAATTACTTTTGAATATGAAAATAGTATGGATAGGTGAAAACTATTTAAATTTTATTTTTAAAGTGCTTAAAGATAGTATTGTCACGACCCGAAATTCCCACCATCGGGACCGTGATTGCATATAACGTTGATCCCGCTAGACAAGCTAACGAATTTAATCATATTTATTAAAAATCTTTACTATTAAATGATAACATGTAAAAATCAACTTTCCATAAATAGAAGCTTTAAAAATAACATCAGAATAAGGGAATACATAGCTAAATCCACGAACTTAACAAAATACTTAAATTAGCCAACCTGGATCTTTGGAGTCACAACTCACGGACCGTCTAAGAATAGTACACAAAATAGTCTTAAAGAAATAATACATATATTTCTGAAGTACAAAAATCAGAAATGAAATGGAACAGGGAAGGGGACGCCAAGGCCTGCGGACGCCTGCAGGTCTACCTCAGTGTCGCCGGTGGACTGAAGGAAGCCTCCTTGCGCTAGTGTCCAAAGGGTCCAGTACTGGAATCTGTGCAAAGAGCACAGAGTGTAGTATCAGTACAACCGACCCCATGTACTGAGTAAGTGTCGAGCCTAACCTCGGCGAAGTAGTGACGTGGCTAGGACACGACAAATAATACAACATGTGCAGTTTAATAATATATAAAAGAAATAACGACAAGAAGTAAACAGTTAAGTACGCAAAACGGGGAAGAACATGCTGGGAAAAAAAAAGGTAAAACAATTACTGAATAACAGAACAAAGCAACAGTCTAAATATCAAAGTAACAACGGGAAATAACAACATAGAACAAACAAGTGCACGACATCACCCTTCGTGCTTTTACTCTCATCCTCACCAAAACAATAAATAAAGAAAATCGGCACGACATTTTCCTTCGTGCTTTTAATATCATATCATGGCACGACATCACCCTTCGTGCTTTTACACTCTTCCTCACAATGCAATAAATAAATACACGGCATCACCCTTCGTGCTTTACACACTCCCTCACAATGCAATAAATAAATACACGGCATCACCCTTCATGCTTTACACTCTTTCTCACAATGCAATAAATAAATACAGGGTATGACCCTTCGTGCTTTACACTCTTCCTTACCCAAACAATATCAAGGACAACAGTTTGGCAAGGAAAATCAACAACATAAATCATAAGTCACAATATCCCGGCAAGGGAACAACAACAGAAATAATACCGTCCTGGCAAGGGACACAACTATAACCAATCTCGCTCAAGTGTGGAACGTAATAAAATAATCCTCAACTGAACAATTAATCAACAATATTCACAACAAAGAATTTCCATCAATTGAACAACCTCCAAAGTGAAATTTACTTCATATCACAGTGAATATCGATGAAAATCGCGTATATCATAAAAATCGACTCACGGGCATGCTTGACACAATGGATAGGTACTCATCACCTCACCTATATGTTGAACATGGAATAAACACGTATCGAGTAAGAATCAACACCTATTCCCTCAAGCTAAAGTTATGCCAAACACTTACCTCGATGCCACAAACACAATTCAAGCCTCAACTACCGCTTTACCTGTCACGACCCAAAATCCATAAGGTCGTGATGGTGTCGGACACCACTGTCAGGCAAGCCAATCATTAATTAGTTGAAATAAATTCCTGTTTTAACATTTTCGAAATCGTTACCTTTCACTTTAATACATAATAACTAGATGAAATTCCATTAAGTAAAAGCAACAATCATTTTTTTTTTCAAATTTAATAAAAGTACAACCCAAATACATCCCAGAACCCGGTGTCACAAGTACATAAGCAATTTCTAAGACTTTTTACTAAATACTACCAAGCATGTCCGAGATACAAGTTGGACAAGGACTTTAGAATAAAGTAAATACAATACATAGAGGAAGACTCTGTCGGCTGCGGATCGTCTCCGTATGATGCAGCTCGCCTAAGTCTCCAAACCAGCCTCATCGCTATGAAAGTACTTGTGCAACAAAATGCACAGCAAGTGTAGCATGAGTACAAAAACAACGTGTACTCAGTAAGTATCCCGCCTAACCTCAGAAAGGTAGTGATGAGAGGTCGAATTAGAGACTTGCTATAAGTTAGTTAAATATAATCAATTAAGATGCTAAGCATGAGTATCATAGGCAATTAAATAATAATCGGGGATAAGAAATATAAACTTATTTCACATTTAAAACTTTAAATCCTCGTCATTTCAGTTGGCAACTTAAAACATCATAGGCTAATAAACAGGTAATAATTACAGAAAATATGCAGCAATTATCATGCGCAAGAAATGCCGAGGGTCGAACGACGCGGACCAACAATAATAAACTCAGCACTGCCGAGGGTTGAACGGCTCGAACCATAGATTCATATATTTTCCCCGTTCGCGAATCGATCATGCGACGCGGTCAACATAATAATAATAAGGCTATCCTGCTCGCGAATCATACCTACGACTCAGTTGCTCATATGTACACGTATTCACATAATAAATCCACATTTTTATCACGAAAACAACTTCTCAAGAAAATGATAAAATTCTCTTTAGGTGAACATGAAAATAGTATTTAAATCGTTTCTGGAAATTCATTTGCCAAGTTTGATGACGTTTTCAAATATTACAAATCTGCCCGGAACACAATTACTCAAGGAAGAATAATTCTCTTTCTAAATGATTAAGAAAATGAACTCTAATCTTCTTAGGTATTCAATTACTATTTCGATAATATTAACGGTCTAATATTACTGGCAAGATCACAAATACAACAAGTAAGGCATGTTAGTGGGTCCTAGACTACCCGAACATAAGCATATTAGTAGCTACGCACAGACTCCCATCACCTCGTGCGTACGTAGCCCCCGCAAATAATAGCATGTAGTCATTTAGGTCACCTATGGGAACAATTCCCCCTCACAAAGTTAGAAAGGAGACTTACCTTGCTCCGAAACTTCATAACCGGCTTCCAAGCCCCCCCTGACGACTCCAATTTATGCATAACGCCCCAAAGCTATCCAAATAACGGTAAACCAATGAAAATATACCCTAATACTTGTTAACAATTCAGATTATATAAACTCCCATCTCCGCTCAAGGAATTGACCAAAATGCCCTCAGGGCCACGTGCCCAGATTCGAAAATTTCTCGATGATATACCCTACCCATAGCTTTACTAACTCAAATATACAATTTACTCTATTTTCATGCTCAAATTCGTGGGTAAAATCCAAAATACCAAATTCTAGGTTTTCTTCAAAATTTCCAATTTTCCATAAATTCCCATACTCAAATCTGTACCTAGACCATGCATTCAACTTAAAAATGAGTTGGAATAAATTACCTCGTGATCCTTGACAAAAATCCCTCCTTGAAGCTCTCCACAGTCACCCATACCAAATGAAAATAGGAAAAGAAATGACAAAATTCCAGTTTTTAAAACAGTCTGCCCAGGCTCATTTCCGCACATGCGATCCCCATCTCGCATCTGCAGCTTCCTTAGCTCCAGTCAAAACTCGCACGACGCCGCACCTGCGGCCAAAGCCTCGCAGGTGCGGTCACACCATATGACAACAACTTCAGCCCTTCTTCAAACTCCAAATTGATCCGTTAACAACCCGGAATCCACCCGAGGCCCGCGGGACCCCGTCCAATTACACCAACCTGTTCCAAAACATAGTGCGGACTTGCTCGAGGCCTCAAATCACATCAAACAACATCGACACAACGAATCATTCTCCAATCCAATCTTTAAGAACTTAGGAATTTCAAACTTCAACATCTGACGCCGAAACCTATCAAATCACATCTGATTGACCCCAAATTTTGCACACAAGTCATATTAGACATTATGGACCTGCTCCAACTTTCGAAATCGCATTCCGACCCCGATATCAAAATTTCCACTTCCGGTCGGATTTCTCAAAAACCTTCAAATTTCTATCTTTAGCCGAATGACTTCAGAATAACCTACGGACATCCGAATTCACTTCCGATCGCGCTCACAACTCCAGAATCACCATACGAAGCTATTCCTATACTCGGAATTCCAAGCAGATATCAATATCACTGAAATGCGCTTCAAGCCAAGCTTAGGAAATTCCTTCAAAAATGCTGACTTCCACAATATATGCCCAAACGCTCCCGGGTTATCCAAAACCCGATCCGTACATACGCCCTAGTCCAAAATAATCATACGAACCTACAGGAACATTCAAACCCTGATTCGGAGTTCGTTTACTCAAAATTCTAATCCTAGTCAATATCTCCAACTTAAGACTTCTGAAATGAGAATATTCTTTCCAATTTGACTCAAACTTCCCGCAATTCAACTCCGACCACGCCCATGATTCATAATACTTGAAATGGAGTTGCTCATGACTTCAAACCGCTGAACGACGCGCTAGAGATCAAAATGACCGGTCAGGTCGTTATATTCTCCCCCACTTAAACAGACGTTCGTCCTCGAACGTGCTAGGAACTGCTCTGGAGTTATCTGAAATCACTGTTTAACATCTCGTGCACCTGCCCGTTCTACCACAACCCAGTTGAGCACATTAGATTGATCAAATATGAAGATACCCTCTCTTACCCATACAATAAGCTCAGAACCGAGTTCCAACACCGGAAATTCTTTGCCAGGCCTATTTCTAATATATGAACACCGTATCAACTACTACACGAGGCACCAGAACACAACTATGTACCTTTGCTAAATCAGCACCATACACCGCATAATCTATCATCTAACCACAAAGACTCTCCCTGAACCTTGATAGCCAAAATTCTACGACGCTGATGCTCTCACTGCACCTTATAAGATACATACATACATCATGCTATAATGCTGACGATACCACCACAACGAAGGAGAGGTGTAGAATTCTAACCCACTGCAGAGTTAACCAAACATTGAATCTCTCATTTTAGACTAAAATCATCACCTCATTACTAACCAAATACTGGTAATTGCTCTGTGACATACTTCACATAATCTTATCACACCGATCCCAGATTTATAAATCTCGTCTCACCCAGCATGAACTGCTCAAACAACCAATCACCCCAGACATGACCAATAGTCTCACATGATGCCACAATGCGCCAATATGCCATAATTCGAAAATGATACATAAGGAAATGGCTCAGGAAGGGACTACTCAACTCTCGCAACCAATATGTACTTTCCTCATAAAATAGGAAGTAAAACACGGGAAAACAGATATAGGGAACTATTCTCAACCTCACACTATTACATCGACCAACCCGATCCAAATAATATACCTGTGGCCGCGTGCCACCCGGTCCCATCATAATATTCACATAAGGAGATATACACGAAGCTGAATTTGCTCACTATTACAAATTACTGAGTACCGGTCGCAAGCACTCTAAGTGCATAATACCATCCTGGGAAGACTGATAGAGTCATATGCCACAAAACTTAAGCACAACTCAGGTGCGATATATAATGTGAATCTCGAGAGCCATCCCGCTCACATAACCTCATCACTACGCGGAATCTCAAAACATAGGAAATTACCAAGCCGTTTCACCACTCACATGGCACAATCACAATAACTCATAAATTAGACGAAGATGGAACAACATCTGATATTCCAACACCCCTCCTTAAGGAGCGTTATACATAAATGAACATACCTGATTCACGTGAAGCCCAGAACCACATTGAATCCGTTCACAACCCTCAAGCTGATCCCGCGCGTACTGTACTAGGCTAATAGCTTCACCTGGGTCCATAATACCCTAATTCCTCTCATAATACACAAGAACAACCATCATAGCCGGGAAAAACACCCCACAATCCACAATCAACTGAACTGAACGCCTTCTAGGCATAAATTCTAAATTAACCAATATTACACTCCTTTATACTTGGTCTAATTCTTCAACCAATCAGGTGACTACATGTCACACTTATACAATCTTCCTGCGGTCATGCTCCCACGGCCTTCCACATAAGGTAACAAGTATGCACATCCATACAACCGACTACCCTAAGGCTGTAAAATAGTTCAAGGACCCGTAACCATGATACAAAGCCTCTTTCACCAAACACCAATATCAATTGACACTGAAGACAACTTCAGCTTATTCTAAACATTCACGTCCCTTGATCTTTCTCCTCCAAGCTCATGACATCCTTGTTAACACCAAACCGCAATCCGATTCTTACTTCCAGCTCCACACTGACTACTGCACCCAACATGCCGATATGGAGTAGCATACAAATTCCATCATACTTCCTGAACCGCTAATAGGGTGAACACTTCAGCACATAGAAACCTTTATTTACCTCAATTCATGAGAACCATAACAACACACGAGCGAATTCTCACAATCACAATACATGCAAATCCTTAAGTAGTGGTCTGAACCACCATAAACCTTCTGGGATTCGCCTATACCTGACAGGCCATAGAACTTGAATGCTTCCAATGAAATCTATTACGACGGCCGGCATGCCCCACACACATCTGCACAAACCATACACATACTCAATCACACCGAAGGAACTGATCACTGCCGTACATATGGAATTTCAACCATGGCTAACCAATCTATCTTCTTTTAATCATCTTAATTGCCTTAGAGATAGTAGTAACTTCCTTCAATTCATAGCAAACTCAACCCTCACTCATCCCGAGTGACCTTGATTCACGAGACCATGCTGCCTATGTCCCGCAACCCATTTCATAACCTCCTAGTAATCATTCTACAACTCGGAGTTTATTTCCCTCATTCCTCCAATACCCTTTTGCATGCTGAAAAATGACATAGAACATTCTAACTATTTTCCTTCTTCTCAGATATTATACTACAAAAGCTCGATTCTTAATCATACTGCTGCCTGAAACCCTTAAACACCGCAGTCTCTAACTTTCGAATTTACTAGGACTGCTGCTCAGAGTCACCCACTCTGAGTGGCCCCGAATACAATCAACTCCAAGGCTCTTCTAGCACATGAACATGCTCTCAAAGAAGTACGTGACTGAGTCACTACCCTTACAACTCGCCTATGCTTTAAGCATAAATTCTGAATCTTTCAAAGCCTAACCCTTGTCCAACAGGGCCAACTTGTGCACACATTCATCAAACCCCGTGCACAATCACCATTTTACACCTTTCCCCTTAGCTGCAATGACTTGCCGATACGCCGACAATCCGCAATCCCCATAAGAAGATAATCCTGCAACCCAGTTGCAGGCGGTGGGACTCTCCCACTTAGCCTGAAGCTACTCCTTGCACCACTCTGTAACCTACCGAAATTCTTTCTTCATTGCTGACATGACCTTGCTCAACCAACGCGTCTAATTCTTCTAAATTCTCCTATTAGCACTTCCTGTATACTCAAATTCTCTAGCATTATTCACATATTTGGCCTCCTACCGAATCGCCACAAGAATTCCTCGCAGAAACTTGCCAACCACACAACCGCTAACCTGCTTATAAGAGATAACCCACCTGTGGGAATCACCAATTGACACCTTCCAACGACGTTGTAATGCACACTCCCTACAACATCAACACTCCATCCTAAACCTGTTCTCATTCATCAACTTTACCAGTCCGTCCGCTCCTCATGGACATCTACTACATGCGCAACAATATCTTCAAATTCATCGCCACATCGCATCCTTCTTCATTCCTGATAACTCATCTCTGTTATATCCAACCGTCGCCGGAATAATCACATTTCAACTTAAGCTCGTGGAACCAATCTCCGTCCACTAAGACTCTCAGATCACTCCAAACTTTTCCTCAAGATAGGCAGTTGTCTTACCACTGAACTCATATGCTACGCTGCCACTCCCTCACTTTAGTTAAACTTATTCCTTTAAGCAACTACCCGACTTCTGTCTCTCCTGCCTGGCGTTTTACAGATTTAGCCGCCACCCGACACTTCTCACATGTCTTCCTTCATTGCATGCTTCTCAATTGCGGCCTCAATATCATTCTTTGCAACACCTGAACCAGCAGATCACCATAACTTTGACTCCTCGAAGATCATTTTTCTCGAGCTGCCTTCATTAGTAATACTCATTCAATACTTGAACCACCGCACATCACGGTCTCTGACAGCCGCTTCTTCAATACTACTTCACAACTCTCTGACCCAATGCAATCGAAGAACTATAACACCGGCGAACATAACACATTCTATTCGATCAAAGAACACGATACCGCATCATAGATGAAAACTCCCCCTCGCTTGATAACACCAAGTCTTACTACTTCATCAATCCGAACCGAACCGTTCATAGTCCAAATGCCTTTCCTTCGCCGGAACTAGAATACTGAAATCTCGAAATCACACTTTGAGAAGACCCCCCTTCAAGTCATTCATTACCCCGACATATGGGCAAGCATTTTACCATCATATCAATACCGCGTGATAACCAACCGTAAGCATCATAAAAATCTGAGCATAACCTCAAAGTTCTCAGAAACACAACTACTGAGTTGAAATAACATAATATTCCTCTGCAAGGCGCCAACAACAGCCCAAACAACTATGTACGAAAAACATCACGCACCATATCTGCAGCACCATTACAATTCCTCAAACTCCTGATTTATAGCAAGCGCTTCGCGAACCGTGAGATTGAGTAGGAAGAAACATAAGCACAAGCCTTAAGGGGATCCAATCGCACGATGAGGAATCAAGAAGGGAAGTACTCCTAACACTCCTGTAGCCTCTCGAAGATAAGTACAGACGTCTCCGTACCGATCCGCAAGAGTCTACTAGACTTGCTTATGACTCGTGAAACATAAGGGAACTAGAGCTCTGATACCATGTTGTCAGGACCCAAAATCCATAAGGTCGTGATAGCGTCGGACACCACTGTCAGGCAAGCCAATCATTAATTAGTCGAAATAAATTCCTGTTTTAACATTTTCAAAATTGTTACCTTTCACTTTAATACATAATAACTAGATGAAAATCCATTAACTAAAAGCAACAGTCATTATTTTTTCCAATTTAATAAAAGTACAACCCAAATACATCCCACAACCTGGTGTCACAAGTACATGAGCAATTTCTAAGACATTTTACTAAATACTACCAAGCATGTCCAAGATACAAGTTGGACAAGGACTTTGGAATAAAGTAAATAAAATACATAGAGGAAGACTCTGCCGGCTGCGGATCGCCTCCGGATGATGCAACTCGCCTAAGTCTCCAAACCAGCCTCATCGCTATGAAAGTTCATGTGCAACAAAATGCACAACAAGTGTAGCATGAGTACGAAAACAACGTGTACTCAGTAAGTATCCCGCCTAACATCAGAGAGGTAGTGACGAGAGGTCGAATTATACACTTGCTATAAGTCGGTTAAATATAATCAAGTGAGTTGTTAAGCATGAGTATCATAGGCAATTAAATAATAATCAGGGATAAGAAATATCAACTTATTTCACATTTAACACTTTAAATCCTCGTCATTTCAGTTGGCAACTTAAAACTTCATAGGCCAATAAACAAGTCATAATTACAGAAAATACGCAGCAATTATCATGCGCAAGAAATGCCGAGGGTTGATTGGGCGGACCAACAATAATAAATTGTGCACTGCTGAGGGTTTAACGGCTCGAACCATAAATGCATCTATTTTCCACACTCGCGAATCGATCATGCGACGCGGTCAATATAACAATAATAAGGTTATCCTGCTCGCGAATCATACCTACGACTCAGGTGCTCATATGTACACGTATTCACATAATAAATCCGCATTTTTATCAGGAAAACAACTTCTCAAGAAAAAGATAAAATTCTCTTTAGGTGAACATGAAAATAGTATTTAAATCATTTCTGGAAATTCATTTGCCAATTTTTATGAGGTTTTCAAATATTACAAATTCGCCCGGAACACAATTACTCAATGAAGAATGAATTCTCTTTCTAAATTATTAAGAAAATGAACTCTAACCTTCTTAGGTATTCAATTACTATTTCGATCATATTAACAGTCTAATATTACTGGCAAGATCTCAAATACAACAAGTAAGGCATGCTAGTGGGTCCTAGACTACCCGAACATAAGCATATTAGTAGCTACGCACAGACTCCCATCACCTCGTGCGTACGTAGCCCCCGCAAATAATAGCATGTAGTCATTTAGGTCACCTATGGGGACAATTCCCCCTCACAAAGTTAGAAAGGAGACTTACCTCGCTCCGAAACTTCATAACCGGCTTCCAAGCCCCCCCTGACGACTCCAATTGATGCACAACGCCCCAAAGCTATCCAAATAATGGTAAATCAATGAAAATATACCCTAATATTTGTTAACAATTCAGATTATATAAACTCCCATATCTGCTCAAGGAATTGTCCAAAATGCCCTGGGGCCCACGTGCCCGGATTCCGAAATTTCTCGAAGATATACCCTACCCTTAGCTTTACTAACTCAAATATACAATTTACTCTAATTTTCATGCTCAAATTCGTGGCTAGAATCCCAATTACCAAATTCAAGGTTTTCTTCAAAATTCCCATTTTCCACAAATTCCCATACTCAAATACGTACCTAGACCATGAATTTAACTTAAAAATGAGTTGGAATAACTCACCTCGTGATCCTTGACGAAAATCCCTCCTTGAAGCTCTCCACAATCGCCCATACCAAATGAAAATAGGAGAAGAAATGACAAAATTCCCATTTTTAAAACAGTTTGCCCAGGCTCATTTCCGCACATGCGGTCCCCATCTCGCACTTGCGCTTCCGCAGGTGCGCCAAAACTCCCGCACATGCGGCTTCCTCAGCTCCAGCCAAAACTCGCACTTGTGGCTCCGCACCTGCGGCCAAAGCCTCGCAGGTGTGGTCACACCAGATGACAACAACTTCAGCCCTTCTTCAAACTCCAAATTGATATGTTAACCACCCGGAATCCACTCGAGGCCCCCCCGAACCTTGTCCAATCACACCAACCTGTTCCAAAGCATAGTTCGGACTTGCTCGAGGCCTCAAATCACATCAAACAATATCTAAACAACAAATCGCTCTCCAATCCAATCTTTAAGAACTTAGGAATTTTAAACTTCTACATCCGACGCCGAAACCTATTAAATTACATCCGATTGACCCCAAATTTTTAACACAAGTCATATTCGACATTAAGGACCTGATCCAACTTTCGGAATCGCATTCTGACCCTGTTTTCAAAATTACCACTTCCGTTCGGATTTCTCAAAAACCTTAAAATTTCTATCTTTAGCCAAATGACTTAAGAATAACCTACAGACATTCGAATTCACTTCTGATCGCGCTCCCAACTCCAGAATCACCATACGAAGCTATTCCTAGACTCAGAATCCCAAACAGACATCAATATCACTGAAATGCGCTTCAAGCCAAACTTAGGAAATTCCTACAAAAATGATGACTTCCACAATATATGCAAAAATGCTCTCGGGTTATCCAAAACCCTATCTGGACATACGCTCCGGTCCGAAATCATCATACGAACCGTTTACTTATAATTCTAATCCTAGTCAATATCTCCAACTTAAGGCTTCTGAAATGAGAATTTTCTTTCCAATTTGACTCCGAACTTCCCGCAATTCAACTCCGACCACGCCCACGAGTCATAATACCTGAAATGGAGCTGCTCTTGACTTCAAACCGCTGAACGACGCGCTAGATATCAAAACGACCGGTCGGGTCGCTACATTACCTCTTAATCCCACTACCAACTCGTTCGTATCTAGCCACAAGTTACTTAGTTATATCAATAAATGCTAAATGAATCAATTCTAATGGATGGAAATGAGTTTTCTAAAGTTTTCCCCAAAAGTCAAAAATTGAACCCGGGCCATCTCGGTCCAAACCCGAAATCGGACCAAAACCCGATTACCCATTCACCCCCGAGCCTGGATATATAAATGGTTTTGGAATCCGACCTCAATTTGAGGTCTAAATCCCCAAATTTCAATATTCTTAGGTTTTACCCAAAATTCCCAATTCCACCATTAAAACCCTAGATTCTAGGATGAAATCTTGTAAAAACAAGTTAAGGATTAAAGAAAATGAGTTAGAAATCATTTACTAATGTTTTGGAGAAGAAAAAGTGTTTGGAAAATCACCTCTTATGTTTTTTGGATTTTGAAAAATGAAAAATAACTGAAAATCCCATTTAAATATACC
>ML299441.1:0-12100 GCA_005239495.1 Nicotiana undulata | reverse complement strand
TAAGACTCTATACCTAATCCCTCAAGCTGAGGTTAAGCCAAACACTTACCTTGGCTCCAAAGATTGCAAGTCAAGCCTCAATCACAGCCTTTCCTCTCGAATCCAACTCCGTAACGGGAATATCTTGACATAATGGATTTATTAACATCAATAAGTACTCAATAAACCAATTCCTAAGCCAAATTATACATTTCCTACTATTCCTCCGAGAATACTAAAATACGACCCCGGGCCCACACGTTTAGATTTTTGAAAATTTATGAAGGAATCCATTACCTGGAGTCTAAGGATCGAAGTTATGTAATTTCTACAAGGATTCATGGCCTAACATGGAAAATCACTAAATCCCTAAGAACCCTAAAGTTTCTACCTAATTCTATAATTTTAAATGATTTAATAGTGTATTTAACTTAGAAGTAACGTTAAAACTAGAAGTTTTATGGGTTTTAACTTACCTCTTACAGTGGGTGGTCGTGGAAGGTGTTGCCCAAGCTTGGTGGTTCTCTAATGGTGGTTGAAGATGGGTGAAAGTGAAGAAAACCCGAAATTTAGAGTATTTAAGAGGCCTGCCAACAGGGGTTTCCGCACCTGCGACCTTAGGACCGCAGGTGCGGTCTCGCGCCTGCGAGGGAATGGTCGCCCTTGCGGAAGAAGGCCTGGGCCCCTGGGCTCGCACCTGCTGAGTTGGGAGCCGCACCAGCGGTCCCGCTCCAGCGGAGGAAGAGTCGCGCCTGCGAGAGGCGTCGCACCTGCGAAGGATGGGACCGCAGGGCGGTCCCGCACCTGCGGTCACACCAGCTGTTGTGCACCAGCTGTGGTTTTTTTGCTGGTTTTTGGCCTCTCGCAGGGTTCGGGAGGCACCTGGGCCCACCCGAGCCCCCGTCCAAAAATACCAACAAGTCCCAAATCATAAAACGGACTTGCTCAAGCTCATGGAACACTCAACACCACGCTAAAACTCCAAATCACCCTCCAAAACCCCTAATTCAACACTTAAGAACTTTGAAATCCTAGAATTCACTTCAACGCGCCGAACCGGCCTAAACCACTCGGAATGACTTCAAATTTTACAGACAAGTTATAAATGACACAACGGAACTATTCCCGGTCTCGAAATTTCAATCGGACCTCGGGAACATAAAATCACCTTTCAAGACACATTTCAAATTCTTCAAAAACCTCAAAACTTCATTAACTCCAGTTTTCCTCATTTTGATCCGAAACTAATCAAATCAAGTCCGTTTCACACCAAATTTCACAGATAGGACAAATAACATATAATAATCCTATCCCGGGCTCCGGAACTGCAATATGGGCCCGATAACACGGCTTTCACATAATTACTCATTTTCACAATCCTTTATTATTTCCTGAAAACAATTTTCTTTAAAAATTCATTTCTCGGGCTTGGGACCTCGGAATTACATTCCGGGCATACGCCCAAGTCCCATATTTTCCTACGGACCCTCCGGGACCGTCACATCACGGGTCCGGATCCGTTTACCAAAAATGTTGACCAAAGTCAACTTTATTCAATTATTCAATTCAAAAATCCCATTTTTATCAAATTTTCACATGGAAGCTTCCTGGCTACCTGCCCGGGCTGCGCACGCATATCGAGGTGAGATTAACGGAGGCTTTTGAGGCCTCGAAACAGAAATTTAGCTGGAATTACTTAGGATGACCCTTTTGGGTCATCACAATGAAACCCCGGACTCTGCACCCTTTCACGGGTTTTGGAATGCAAAGATTGGAACTTTGGAAATATATTCCCTATTTAGGAAACTATTGAGTTGCGAAACCGATGTTTTTACCCTATTCTTAATAGTATTGCAATATATTTGATGTGTTTTGGGTTGTAAGCCATGTTTGGGGCCTAGTGCCGAATTGTTTACCCCTTGGGGGTTGTTTTACTATTTTCCTCACTGATATGTTATGATTTTCACTCAGTCTTTTCTTGATAAATTGTTTTGACACTCAGAGTATTTTGATGCTATTTACTGAAAATGAAACACTATTTTTGGGTTGAGAACCCGGTATATTTATGGCCTGAAGGGCATGTTGAGAGTGTCTGACTAAGTGAGGCTGCGGGCCAATATTGTGAGGATGATATGATATGAGTGAGGCTGCGGGACTATATTGTGTGTGATTTATTCCATGATATGGTTTGTTATAGCACTTGGGCTATAGGATCTCTTCCGGAGTCTTTACACACCCCAAGTGAGCGCAGGTACCTAATGAGTGATGTTGCCCGCGGGGCTGATACTGAGTGATTGTGAGGTTGCCTGGTTGGCTATTATTGAGTGACTGTGAGGTTGCCTGATGGTCTTATATGGAGTGACTGTGAGGTTGCCTGATGGGATGATACTAAGATTATTATGAGAAATGATTTTGGCCCGAGGGGCAGATTTATGATAAATTTTACTGAGTTTTTTTTACTACGATTCACTTCGTTTTTCAAACTGATTTTTATTGAGAGTTTTACCGGGAAATGTTGATATTACACATGTTTCAAAGGATTTCTGGAAAACGATTTTCAAACTTATGTATTTGATGAATACTTATGGTGACTTGGTGATTTACTGTTTTTGTGAATTGGTGTATCTGTGTTGTGTGTTTCGTATTTCTCAGACTGTGATTTATTTTCATTACTACTGAGTTGGCGTACTCATCATTACTCCTTCTGCATGTGTGCATAGATCCAGGTACCGGCTCAGAGCAGTAGCTGTCTCTGTTCGTTAGTAGCAGTTTTACGGGATTTCGAAGTAGCTGTCCAACGTCCACAGCTTCTCCATTTCCCTTCCTTATTCAATTTTAGCATTTCATTCCTAGACTTTATTCAAGACATTAGTAGAGTTAGTTTTATTTCGTAGATTCTCGTGATCATGTTGACTTCAGTCTTGGGAGGTTTTGTTTAGAGTTGTTTAGACTATTATTGGGGCGCTACAACTTAAAGAATTTATTTTATGCTTGTTGTTGTTTATTATTGAATTGCGAATTATTATAATAGAACAAATGAGTAGTTATGTGATGGTTGGCTAGCCTATTTCCACGATAGGCGCCATCACGACCTGTTAGGATTTGGGGTCGTGACATCTGCCACCAATAATGCTGCCGCAAATCCTGATACATCTTTGCGGCGCCCGGATGAATGGAATACCGAGAACTATGGGCCTCCTGCAATATCATCTCACGAATCCCATCAACATCCGGCACACAAATATGACCCTGCACCCTCAAGACTCCATCATCATCAACCGTAACCTGCTTGGCACTTCCGTGCCGAACCGTATCCCTAAGGACACATAAATGACGATCATCATACTATCTGTCCCGAATATGATCAAACAATGAGGAATGACCATGGTATAAACCAAAACACTACCAGTCTCTGAATTATCCAATCTCATGAACCGATTGGCTAAATCCTGAACATCAAAAGCAAGCGGTCGCTCCCCGACCGGTATATAAGCAAGACTACCCATGCTAGATGGCTTCCGGCTCAAAGCATCGGCCACCACATTGGCCTTCCCCGGATGATATAGAATGGTAATGTCATAGTATTTCAATAGCTCCAACCATCTTCTCCGCCTCATATTCAACTTTTTCTGCTTGAATAGATACTAAAAACTCTTATGATCCGTGAACACCTCAGAAGACACACCATATAGATAATGCCTCCAAATCTTCAACGCATGGACAATAGTTGCTAACCCTAAATCATGAACTGGATAGTTCTTCTCATGAACCTTCAACTGACGTGAAGCATAAGCTATAACCTTGCCATCGTGCATCAACACTCCACCTAGTCCAACCCGTGAAGCATCACAATACACAGTGTATGGCCTTGATTCTGAGGGAAAAACCAACACTGGTGTCGTGGTCAAGGCTGTCTTGAGCTTCTGAAAGTGCGCCTCACACTCATCTGACCACCTAAACTGGGCACCCTTCTGAGTCAACCTGGTCATCGGGGCTGAAATAGATGACAAGCCCTCCACAAACCGTCGATAATAACCTGCTCAGCCCAAGAAGCTCCTAATCTCGTAGTTGTAGTGGGTCTAGGCCAGCTCTTAACTGCCTCTATTTTATTAATAGTTGTTCATAGCCAATTACAAAATTAACAAATAACTTCACGTTAACAATAATCTCCTTTCAAACCTTCGCAATACTGATATCGAGATATGATGCATGACGACCTCGTAATTATACCCGAAATAACATGTCTCATTTAACGCCACTTGGGCG
This sequence comes from Nicotiana undulata, assembly GCA_005239495.1. NCBI lineage: Eukaryota > Viridiplantae > Streptophyta > Magnoliopsida > Solanales > Solanaceae > Nicotiana > Nicotiana undulata. Next base: position 7,855 of record ML299441.1, on the reverse strand, counting down.
GGCACCTACCTTGTAGGTTAAGGCTCCATAATTATAGCACGAATTTGGCAAATTACGCACAGATAGTTAATTAATTAATTCATTCATTTATTTATTTATTTATATTATTATTAATATTATCTTGTACATAAATTTTTTGAATAAGTATAACAGGCATGACTCCCTACCAGTACTATAATAAACATTTTAATTCACAAGAGAGAATTTAAACACAAGAATTTTCATCACAAGGATCTCATCCTAACATAACTTCCACCGCGGCTCGTAGCCCGGTTTAAATATACCAAATCATATTAACACGCGAAGATCTCATCCTCAATTCTGAATCACAAGTAATATGCATATCATGCCAATCGAAACATTCCATTTCCTTCCTTTAAATATTTTTCGTTAAACTAAATTACAGCACGTAATGATAGACACAGTTATCTCCATAGAATTTCTCAATACAAGTATTCACATAAGTAGATTTTAGAGTTACGAATCTCACCCGAGAGTGGAGCATATTAGAAGAATTTTTTGTTAGATACGCATAACCGAATTAAGTTCAGGAAATCATCACTTTATAATAATTATAGATTGTTCTTGCAATGACATTATTTAATGCAACAACATCAGCCATACCATAGAAAATATATCAACGGGCTGGGTCTCCACCTCTAGGAATATGGCCTCCACTTTCGACATTACGATTCCTTTTACCCTAGCTGGTCATGTAGATGAGTTGTAACTGCAATGGGGCACGTAGCCTGGGTGCTCTGATGAAATATAACTCTCCCAAGTCTAGGACAATTTCTACCACTAGCCGACATAAAGTATCAACTTGCCATGAGTCGCTCAAAATTTTATAGTCGTAATTGAGTCATTTAATGAGCCCATGGACTTTCCCTCTGGCTAGATTAATCGAAGTAGGAATATGACGGGCTAACTTATCAAACCTGATGGCATATTCTGACACTGTCACATGACCTGACGCACCCATTCAAACCTTATGCGCCACGTATTATGGAGAGCCCGAGAACAACTATTTCAAAAGCATTTATGAGAACTGAGTCAAGTAATTGATGCTGCGTTGGCTGGTCATCCTCTTAGTAGGATTGCCACAAACATCGGCGACCAATATCTTCTTTTACCATGTGGACTCAACACTGCTGAGCTACCCATTTTATTCATATACTTTTCATTATTACTTTGGGGTAACTCTCATCTCTATTGTCACACAATGATCAGAAAAGTAGAGCTCTATACCGATAAATCTTGGCGCAAACTATGTAGTCTAGAAGCTTGCTAATAATTGTACTCCCTCTGGAGCACCCCAAAATCCGCAACCGTGACTTCCGCGCTGAGTAGACCTTCTGTAGATTTAAAGTTGTTTGAATAAATCCTTTAGTACTGAAGTATAGGGTTATTAAGGAGGCAGACGTATTGAAATTCTCAGCTTCATCTCTTGCAAAATCCCCAGCCTTATACATTCCAAGCCAAAACCGATATAACACATGGCCCCGCAATCTATTCCTTGACAGTGGACTTCCCCACTTGGCAGGAAGTCATAGGTCACAATACCTGATAATCCACAATGTTAAACTTCACAGCTCATATAAATCAACCCCGATGCTTTCAACTATTCCCTTGTTATGCAATACTGGAGTAGCTATAAATCCTTTTGGAATCTGGACGAGTCCAACATGTACCGACTGAGCTAGAACCTTTGTGTTTAGATCCACTTGAGACTGCACAATTGGTGTTGGTGTCCGAGCTTTAGATTGAGCTCTGCTTCTGTCTCTTCCCCTAATCGGAGCTGTCACTAGGGCTTCATCTCTTGTCCGGTTGTAGACGCTTTGCGTGTTATCGAGATTTGTGATATGACAAGAGTAGGGAAGTTCAATCATCAATGGTAGAATAAATTCACCCAATGGAGTAGAATAGAAGGGAAATTGTTCCTAACTTCATAGCCTCTGAGAGATAAGTACAGACTTCTCTGTACCGGTCCCTCAGACTCTACCAAGTTTGTCCGTGAATTATGAGACCTAAACAACCTAGTGCTCTGATACCAACTTGTCACGACCCAAAATTCCCAACATCGGAACCGTGATGGCGTCTAACGTTGAACCCGCTAGACAAACCAACGTATTTAATCATATTTATTAAAAATCTTTACTATTAAATGATAACATGTAAAAATCAACTTTCCATAAATAGAAGCTTTAAAAATGAAATCAGAATAAGGGAATACATAGCTAAATCCATGAACTTAACAAAATACTTAAATTAGCCAACCCGGATCTTTGGAGTCACAACTCACGGACCGTCTAATAATAGTACACAAAATAGTCTGAAAGAAATAATACATATGTTTCTGAAGTACAAAAATCAGAAATGAAATGGGATAGGGAAGGGGACGCCAAGGCCTGTGGACGCCTGCAGGTCTACCTCAGTGTCTCCGGTGGACTAAAGGAAGCCTCCTCGCGCTAGTGTCCAAAGTGTCTAGTACTGGAATTTGTGCAAAGAGCACAGAGCGTAGTATCAATACAACCGACCCCATGTACTGAGTAAGTGTCGAGCCTAACCTTGGAGAAGTAGTGACGAGGCTAGGACACGACAAATAATATAACATGTACAGTTTAATAATATATAAAAGAAATAGCGACGGGAAGTAAACAGTTAAGTACACAAAACGGGGAAGAACATGCTGGGGGGAAAAAAGGAAAAAACAATTACTGAATAACAGAACAAGGCAACAGTCTAAATATAAATATAACCACGGGAAATAACAACATAGAACAAACAAGTGCATGACATCACCCTTCATGCTTTACTCTGATCCTCACCAAAACAAGTGCACGACATCACCCTTCGTGTTTTTACTCTCATCCTCACCAAAATAATAAATAAATAAAATCGGCACGGCATTTTCCTTCGTGCTTTTAATATCATATCATGCCACGGAATCACCCTTCGTGCTTTTATAGTCTTCCTCACAATGCAATAAATAAATACACGGCATCACCCTTCGATCTTTACACACTTCCTCACAATGCAATAAATAAATACACGACATCACCCTTCGTGCTTTACACTCTTCCTCACAATGCAATAAATAAATACACGACATCACCCTTCGTGCTTTACACTCTTCCTCACAATGCAATAAATAAATACACGGCATCACCCTTCGATCTTTACACACTTCCTCACAATGCAATAAATAAATACACGGCATCACCCTTCGTGCTTTACACTCTTACTTACCAAAACAATATCAAGGACAACAGTTTGGCAAGGAAAATCAACAACATAAATCATAAGTCACAACATCCCGGCAAGGGAACAACAACAGAAATAATACGGTCCCGGCAAGGGACACAACTATAACCAATTTCTCTCAAGTGTATAACTTAACAAAATAATCCTCAACCGAACAATTAATCAACAATATTCACAACCAAGAATTTCCATCAGTTGAACAACTTCCAAAGTGAAATTTACTTCATATCACAGTGAATATCGATGAAAATCACATATATCATAAAATCCGACTCACGGGCATGCTTGACACAACGGATAGGTACTCGTCACCTCACCTATACGTTGAACATGGAATAAACACATAGCAAGTAAGACTCAACACCTATTCCCTCAAGCTAAGGTTAGGCGAAACACTTACTTCGATGCCACGAACACAATTCAAGCCTGAACTACCGCTTTACCTCTTGATTCCACCACCAACTCGTTCGTATCTAGCCACAAGTTACTTAATTACATCAATAAATGCTAAATGAATCAATTCTAATGCATGAAAATAAGTTTTCTAAAGTTTTTCCCAAAAAGTCAAAAATCGAACCCGGGCCCGCTCGGTCCAAACCCGAAATTCGGGCCAAAACTCGATTACCCATTCACCCCGAGTCCGGATATATAAATGGTTTTGGAATCTGACCTCAATTTGAGGTCTAAATCCCCAAATTTCAATATTCTTAGGTTTTACCCAAAATTCCCAATTCCACCATGAAAACCCTAGATTCTAGGATGAAATCTTGTAAAAAGAAGTTAAAGATTAAAGAAAATGAGTTAGAAATCACTTCTTAATGTTTTGGAGAAGAAAGAGTGTTTGGAAAATCACCTCTTATGTTTTTAAGATTTTGAAAAATGAAAAATAACTGAAAAATCCCGTTTAAATACCTCAGGGCCCACCGCGGACCGCACAAAAAGGGAGTGTGGCCACACAAGTAAAAATAAAAAAAATGAAGAAAGCAAGGAAAAATGGCTGCAGCGACATGCTTTAGTATTTTAGACATAACATTCTACATATGTCCAAATTGTGATTTCTTTACCTTTTTGTAAACCAGACACGAAGGGCTCCAACTTTCGTCTTTGAAGCATCTCAAAATTCCTTGTATATCAAAAGATATAGGCCTCCGAAGTTATACCAGTGGTCCAGCTCCTTCACCGCGGACCGCACAAAAATGACCGCGGCCGCGAAGGCCCTTAGCGCGGTCAGCACAAAAAGGACCGCGGACCTCGGTGGTGGGTTCAAAGATCTGACTTCTCTGACCTACAACAACTATGTTTTAAGCCTAAAAATATCCCGGGACCTACCCGAAACTCACCCGAGCCCTCGGAACCTCAAACCAAATGTGCACACAACCTCGAAAATATCTTACGGACTTATTCGTGTAATCAAATCACCAAAATAACACCATAAACATCGAATTAAACCCCTAAATCAATGAAATTTATTAAAACTTATTTAAACTTCAAAATTTTCATTTTTGATCCGTATCACGTCAAACGAGTCCGTTTCTTACCCAACTTCACAGACATAACAAATATATTATATTAGATCTGTACCGGGCTCCAGAACCATAATACGGGCCCGATACCTCGGGTTTCACATATAAATTCATTTTAAAAAATCTCTTATATTTTTCAAAAAATAATTTCTTTTAAAATTCATTTCTCCGACTTGGGACCTCAGAATTCGATTTCGGGCATACGCCCAAGTCCCATATTTCTTATGGACCCTTCGGGACCGTCAAATCACAGGTCCGGGTTCGTTTACCAAAAATGTTGACCAACGTCAACTTTATTCAATTTTCAACACAAAAATTATTGTTTTTATCAGTTTTTCACATAACGGTTTCCCGGCTACACGCCCGGATTATGCACGCAAATCGAGGTGAGATAGGAGGAGGCTTACGTGGCCTCGGAACACAAATTTAGCTAAAAATACACAGGATGACCTCTTGGGTCATCACAAGTATTATTTAAAAATTAATTTTACTTTCTCTATGAAAACTTCTATTTGAATAAAATAAAATAAATAATTTTTCAAAATGAGAAAAATGTTTAAAATGTGCATTTGTACTGCACAAACTATCTAATCAACACATGCATAGTGCATTTAAATGAGAGTTGTGGCTAGAGGAATGTGGGGGGTCCACGTGTATCAAGATGACATAGTTTTGCGTTAATGAAATGCAAACATGGTATTTTTATGAAATAACATATATGCTCTTGGTCAACCATCTTTCCTTTTCTATATAAATAGATAGAGAAAAACAAATTAAAATTAATCTTAAAAAAAATTGACCGAATTCTGTCTGTTAATTCGGCTTGTCATTATAAAAAACTGACCGAATTCGGTTGGTAGTTTTATCTTTTAATAAAACCGAGCGACATCGATTGGTTATTTTCGCGCAAAAATACAATTGAAGAGTATAAATGAAATAAAAGACAGTCTTAAAACAAAATGCACCAATGATCAAGTGGTAGAATAATATCCTGCCACAGTCGGTTTTCAGTCGATTTTTGCCAATTATCGAGCAACATCGATCGGTTTTGATGGTCGATTTTTCCCTTTTTTTAGTGGTGTTTCTGGGTGAATATTTTTCTTGCACTCACAAAACTTCTATATTTTCTAAGTAAAATGCTGTATGAATACAACTTCAACTTCCAAAATCTATTTTGCAACACAACTTTAAAATCTCTTTTTTAAGTTACCAAATTCATATCCAAACACGAGCTTAAACTTAAAGATAGGATGGCAACTAATGATAGCAACTAGAGCAAGTGTTCATGATAGATAACCATATGTTAGGAATATTCTTTTTCTTTTGTTCTCTTTATTTTTTTTTTTACATATCCAATAAATTAAGTTAAGTTTTTCATAAAGAAATTAGCTGATATATAAAATTATACTCGTATGTATTAATATTCTGACAGATAATTGAAAAAATCAGAATGGCAACTTTGAGAGAGAGAGAGAGTTGGTAATTAATTAATAGAAGTAAACCATATGACTAAATAAGGACGACTAATTATGTAAATCATATTTCAGATGGCCGCAAGAAATCACAAAAGGACACTTTTGTACCAAATCCAAAGAGTACATCTCATAATTTATTAATATTATCCTTAACTTTTCTATGATTCCTTAAATAAGTGAAGAACACGATCTTCTACTTAAGTTTGACGTAAAACATGATTCTCCTGATTTCTTTTATAGGTTTAACTTACTTTTAACAAATTCTCAATTAATCTTCTTTTACCTTCCTTTTTCTTATATTCTTTAATATCTTTGCTTACATTTCATTTACTTTTCTAAATCATTCAATTATCTCCTTTTTATTTTCTTTACTCTCATTCTTGAAATCAAATACCTTAGCACATTAGTATTCGATTTCTTAAAAAGGTATTCGTTGTTGTTGAAATAAATTCTTGTTCGACAGTATACAAAGCTTTAAAGTAAATTGTCAACTTGTGTAGGTAAGGAAGTGGATTAAGACAGTAAAGAAGGGTAACCCAAAAGAATGTTGAATGATTACAAAAGGAAAGTGGAGTAGAATAAATCATTTCAACTTTTACGTTTTAAGTGACCAAATAGGGGAAGCAATTGATTAAAGCAAAACTGAATTCGACAATTTAAGGTCTAGAAGGAATTTTAACTTCTATTTCTAATATTTGCAACATCACTGTAATTTTTGTGGAACGAATTCGTTGAAGTTGGGGTGTTGTAATTACTTTAGGAATTTAGACAAACTACCTAATTTAATTCTTCAATTTACTACACTTTGTTTACTCACAATTGCAATATTTTAATATTTATTTATCTTATTTCGTTTATCCAACTAAGAAAGCATGCATATGCCAACTATTTTGAAATTTAGTGACTTAACTAAAATTATTTGGGAGATTCTAGGTCACTTGTCGGACCGAGGAATAATTTTTAAAAGTTTACTGATGATAGGGATAAATTTGGCCGGATAGTATAATAGTAGGGTTAAATTTGGCTGAATAGTATAAATGATGTTAGATGTAGACAATATTCAAAAGTAGATGGTTATTTGAACCTTTTCCCTGAAATCACTATTGGTTATAACCTAGGGTGTTGTCATGCCCAAAACCTGGGGAGGTGTGGGCGGCACTCGGTGCCATGCTGTCACGACCCCAAATCCTAACAGGTCGTGATGACGTCTATCGTGGAATTAGGCTAGCCATCCATCACCTTACTGCGCTTTTTGTTCAATTATAATAGTTCACAATTAAATAATAAGCAAGCAACCACATCATAATTAATATAATAAAGTATTAGCGTTCCCATATTAACCTAAACAACCTCCCAAGAACTGGAGTCAATAGTCATGAGCATCTAAGAATAAATAAACTAACTCTACTAAAACTATAATATAAGTCTCTGAATCAAATGCTAAGACTAAATAAGGAAGGGAAATGGAGAAGCTGTGGACGCTGGACAGCTACCTCGAAGTCCCGTGAAATTTCTGCTACCATACTGCGCCAGTTACTGCTGCGAACTAGTACCTGGATCTGTGCACAGAGGCACATGGAGTCTTTATGAGTA
>ML299440.1:0-20794 GCA_005239495.1 Nicotiana undulata | reverse complement strand
TGTTGTTCGTTGGCTTGCCTAACGCCACCGTTAGGCGCCATCACGACCTGTACCGGTTTTGGGCCGTGACAATCACCCAGGCCCAAACCTTTCTCTGCACACTCCCCATCGACGCAGTCCCAGTTAACTAAACCCATCCGGCCCCCAGCCCGGTCCCAAACGACGCCGTTTAAGTTATGGGGGATCCACACCGTTGATCGTTTTNTCTCTTCTGTTCAATCCTTGTCGTCTCCCACCGCAGCCCCACCATCTCTCCGACGTCCTCCGCCGGCCGGAAATCGTCTCCGGCGGCGGAGCTTCTCCAATTAACCCCAAATTTCACCTAGATGGTCCTCTCATCATCCTCAAGCACCTCCCATTATTTATTTCTTCAAGGAACCAACAAGAAGTGAGTAATTTCATATCTGAAACTGTAAAACCCTAGAAATCCTACACCGGCCGATTTAGAGGCAATCAACGGCTCAGACCTTCATGAGTCAATTGCTCTTGACTAGAGCAATTGATTAATGAGCGTTTGATTCATTTTCAAACCCTCCCAGAATCCGGCCAAGGTCCATTTTTTGGCCAAAGCTTTTAACGGGTATTGTCCTTCCTTCCTTATCATTTTGCATGTTATTAAAACCAAATCTCATGTTAATCGCTTTTTTAGGTTATTTAAGTTTAGTTAATGTGTTTTGTTTCCTTTTCTTCTGATTTTTCTTCCTTTCTTCTTGCTTGATTGATTAGCTATTCTTAATCTATTCTTGGTTGACTAAGAAAAACCAGAAGTAACAAGATGTTTAAATTAACGGTATTGTTTTACAATAGAACTATATGTTGTGGTTCCGTTTTCTTTTTTTCTCTTTCTGTTGAAAGAAAACCTGCCTCTAATTGTTTGATGCCGTTAGGATTAAATTCTCTTTCATTTCATTACTGCCTGATTATTTGTTGTTGAATTCTGTGACAAACCTATTTTGATTAACAAAATCTAGGTTTCCCATTTAGCTGACTATCCTCTTTGATTCATGCAGCTTTATTTGACCGACCTAGAATTCTCTGTATTTGTTAACTTTATACTAAATCAATCTTGAACATTTAATTATGTTGTCATTCCTGTTCTGTTAATCAATGATCCTTTAATTTTATTTTTTTTGTTTTGTCTTATTACTTTGTCTCTGTTTGTTCTTAAAGCTATGAATCATTCCGATTAGGTTCATATTTTTCTTTCTTTGTTCTCTCGTTATTCATGAATTAGTTGTGACGATTCGGTTTTGTTTAATGCTGCCCAATAATCAACAATAATGTCTCTTGACGATCATGTCTATTTGTTAGTTGGATTCATCACTGTGTGCATCATGTCTTCAATCTACTGCCTTATGTTGGTTAAAGCGATTTGTCAACATGTCATGTTAATGAGCATGATAGCTTATTAGAATTTACTGTTCTTTTCCTTAAGACATGAGTATTTCCCTTGATTAATTGTTTAGTAATTCCCTTGAGAACTTTAAAATTAGGTTAATCAGGTTAACACTTAGTGCTAAACCGGTGCATGTTTAGGGATTCACCTAGATTAAGCAAGAATTTAATTAATAGTAACTTTCTAAAAAGTCACTTGTTTAGCTAAGTTTAACCTAGGTTGATTAGTCTCAAACAATTGACGAAGAATTAGAATTTGTCCAAGATAGTTAGTTTAGGGTTAGTTAACTAAAATAATCTGTTTAACCTAGGCTTAATATTTCTGATTTTAGTAATTGACTAGACTAAATCAGTTAACTTAATTTAAGGAGTTAAATTGGTTGACCTACTTTAATTAATCAACTTAAACATAGGTAACTAGTATAAAATTAACTCTAAACTCCTAATCAATTAACCTTTAATTAGTCAACCTAGCCTTAGTTAAGAATAACTAGTAGTCACCTAAAGAACATAAGTAGTGTTAGTTTGACTAGAGTTAAATGATAACCCAATCAAGTAACCCTGGTTACCTAATGGTAAATATAGGGACTTCAAGGGGTACAACAGGTAATATAGACATAGCAAATCAGATTTTTTAAGGGTAAAAGAGTCTTTTAATGGGTAGGATAGTTCTAGAATAGGGGTAGATGTCCCAAAGATAAGGGTGACAACTGCCCTATGTACTATTTTGGTACTAATTTCAGCTTTTGGATAGGGAATATTCCAAGGAATATCCCATTCCTAAATACTTATAAATAGACCCTCTCCCCTTAGTCTAAGGGGTTCCTAGACACTTTGAGAATACTCTTTTAGCTGTTAAAATATTCTGAAAACATAAAAAAGGTCAGAATCATTCCAAGATAAGAGGAAGAAATATGTTTATTCCTTAAAGAACTCTTCAAGGTTTTGGGGTGGAATTTTCTCATTTCCGGGTTTTATTTGGGCTTTCAGTTCTGGTTTTGGGTTTTCAAAAAGTTTTCAGGGATATTCTGTGGAGCTGTTTGCTGCTGCTGAGTCATTTCCTTCTGCTGATCCTCCTTATACTTGACCTTTATTTGGCAAGTCCTTTTTCCTTGCTATTTTTCCTCTTTGCAAAAGGTATGTATCAGTCCATCTACTCTTAATGAGATTCTCTTCATCTTTTACTCACTGTACAAAACTATTTGTTCTTGATAAATGAAGTTCCGTCTTTTGTTTCATGTAAATGTGACTGTATGGATACTTATTAGCCTGATAATGAACTTGTGAGTGTGATACATGCTGTTTTGATGTTGGTATTTCTTGTCTGGTGTATGTTGTTTAAGGAATGTATAGTTAATATTCACAGTTCTGAACAGTAGGACAGATTGCACTAGGGTGTTGAATCTGACCTCCTTAGGGTCAGATTCTTTTCCTCTATAACTGTGCAAAAATATACTTTCAATTGAGTCTCTTTTGATCAATGGAGAGATTCAACAAGAAAGTCTCTAGATAGGTTAGTATTAGCACTAGGGTTGATGAGTTTGATTTGTTGATAGTCAAATTCACCCCATAGTAGCGCATAAAAACTAGTTGGCAGAAATTTACCCCTCAAAAGGGTATACATTATGTAGTTAAGAAGGGCATTAGGGTGAGGAATTTGAACCCTTGAATGGTCAAATTCATCCCCTAAAAATGCCTAGATAATTAAAGTACCATGTAGTTTAGAATTATGTTAATGTTAGCACTAGGGTAGATGAGTTTGACTTGTTGATAGTCAAACTCACCCCATAATAGTGCACAAAACAGCAGTATAAATGGCTGAAATTCACCCTTTAAAGGGTATAAAGTATGTAGTTAAGAAGGGCATTAAGGTGAGGAATTTGAACCCTTGAATGGTCAAATTCATCCCCTACAAATACCTAGATAATTAAAGTGCTATATTGTCAAAATTATGTTAATGTTAGCACTAAGGTAGGTGAATTTGACTCTTTGATAGTCAAATTCGTCTCATAACAGTGCATAAACAGTTATGTAACTTGCTGAAATTGTCCTTTCAAAGGATGTAAAGTGGATAATAAAAGGCTCACTAGAGGAAAGAATCTTAAATCCTTTATTTATCAGATTTATCCTATTAAAATGCCTAAATAATCAAGTTAAAAAATTAATATGGACTGAAGGTCCCAAGTGTGGAAATGACAAATCCAGGGTTGAGTTAATCCTTTTATGATCACATTCACCCTGAGGAAGTGCACAAATAATTCTGCCAGAGTGTGGTTTGAACACAAGCATTATCGAAATTAAAACTGACCTGTTCATGGTTAGTTTGGTTTTGGTAGTTATACAACACTCAATTAAATTGGGTCTGTTTACATATTACAAATGAAGGCTCAAATGCATGGCTTCGAAAGGATTCAAGTCGGATAACTTAGTTAGAATTATCATTTTAAATTTTTCTGTCTTTCAAAAATGTATATTGACAGTAGCAGTCAAAGTTGTAATTCACTAGTGTTCATTTCCAGAATTGTGTAACTTAAGACCGGACTGTACATTTAATTTCAGCTTTGATTCATTTTTCTGAAATTCAGAATTTATGTTCTGAAAATACTTGATAAAAGAACGTATGCGAAATTTGTATAAACACCTGTTGGATTTTGAAAATGATTATTTCAATTTCAGTCGAGTTTCAATGCGAGTAAAATCAATAGGCTATTGTCAGTTCACTTTGCATTTCGTAATTTCTGAAATCAACGTATAAATGTGAACTTGATCCTTTACAAACCTGCAATTAGGCTATTTAAAATTGGTAAGAATCACTGTTTTAGAATTAATAAGACTGCCTGTGGTTTGATCTTAGTTAAAAATCATAAAATTTCTGGAAGTAGCGTGACGTTACCTTGCCAATTCATTTCAGAATTAATGAGTCTTTTAGATTTATGTTTAGGTTGTCTAAAAACGGAAAAGGAAAAACCTGTTGTGTTATGTTCATAAATATATGTTTGAACGAATATGCATTTTGATTACCATGTTTCCTAGTTATTCATCAAACTGAAAAGTAAAGATCCTTAAGACTTAGCTAAATTTCCTAGACTAGTGACCTCTCTATAAATTAGTCCTAATTAGGATTGGCCAAAAGAGTTGAACCAATTTGGGGATAAAATATGGCCATAGCCCGAAACATATTATTTTTAGGCTATTGAACATCATTTTAGGCAATCCTTAGGTAGAATGAATACCTTTAGTTTGAAGTTGGACAAAATTTATCATTACCTCAAAATTACCTAAACTAGACTCGGGAGTCGAAACTCATGCCCCCGACCCTCGACTCCAAACAACTAATAAAGTTGCACATAGCAACCACGGGTGCATTTCATGTGACGTGTTTGCCGTGTGCTCAAAAACGACAAGTGCATGCCATGGTGACTTGTTCAAGAAAAATCCATAAAACGTCCTAATTGATCTTAAAAACTAAAACGCTCCTTCAAAAATAGAAAACACAAGGGATAATCGAATGTTGCTTCAAATAGGCAATATAAAATGGCATGACCAATAGTCTTGATTACGTATGCTACACTCGGGTTCGACAACTCATGTCCCCGTCTTCAAAACTTCAAATTTTAATAAAATCACGTGTTATAATTACGGGTGCATTTCATGTGGCGTAATTGTAACATGTACAAAAGCATAACAAGTGCACGTTTTCGGGACTCGTTTTCAAGATAAATTCATACCTATCGAAAGCGGCTAAATTTCAAAGAGTTCTTAAACATACGATAGGCTAGAACACGTAAACAATCGGACAATTTAGGACAAAATAATAATAGTTAAGCGACCTTGATAGAACCACAGAAATCGGGAATGCCTAACACCTTCTCCCGGGTTAACAGAATTCCTTACTCAGATTTCTGGTAGGTAGACAACTTAAAAAAGAGTCAATCTTCCTCGGTTTGGGATTTTCAAAACAAAACGGTGTCCCGGAGCATTGTCAAAAATCCGGGTGGCGACTCTGAAATAATAATATGTCCCAAAATCGAATAATGTCACTTTAATTGGAAAAACTCCCTTATTACCCCTTCATTAATCCGGGGGTTAGTGAAAAAGGATGTGTGACAGCTCTGGCGACTCTGCTAGGGATCGAACCCAGAATCTCTGGTTTAGGGTTCAAGAATTCAAGCTTGTATAACTGTTATATTTTGGCGTTCATTTATCTGATTTTGCGTGTTTTAACCTAATGTGCTAATTGCCGCATTTACCGCTTCGATATTATCTGAACTGCGTATAAAATTGTGCTGAAACCCTTCTTCTCTCTGAGTCTTCTAAATCATCTGGTAAGTGTGCACTTCATGTGACTTCTTTTCTGCCAAAGTCATCCAAATTTTAGAACGAGGTACGGACAAGTTGCAAAGCCGGTGAAGCTTCTGTATTCCCGGTACGCTGCCCCGACCTCGGCTCGAGCTGTCCGCTCGGGTAAGCCTTGTCTAGAACAAAACCCCAGGGTATAAACCAAGTATTACATGGCCTCATGCCGGATCCCTAGTAGGAACATTTATATGCATCACGCGCATTTGACTTTGGGGACTCAACACAGGGGTTGGGTCCGTCTAGGACAGGTGAACCCAAAATGAAAGACTATTCGGATGCATCCTATTTGCTATATGTACAACATTTTGTTATGGTTTTTTTGTTGACTGGATACATATAAACAAAAAAATGATGAAATAAACAACAAAAAGGGAAGAAAAGAAAAAGAGATAACATAAAAAACAACAAGAGGAATAGAATAGGGTATTTAGCCGATTTTTGAAAAACCCGATATTCAAGATCATTTCTGAAAATACTATTTCAAAATAAAGTAAGTTGGTGCATATTTGTTTTTCAAAATTGTGTCGAGATTTCCCGAACTACGCATTGTTTGATTCTCACCGGATGTGAGATACGTAGGCAACCCTCATCGGGTCCAACCTTATTTTCAAAACCAAGATAGAAAATACGGTCGCAAAATTAGGTGATGTTGTTCTTGCCTAAAATAGCCAATTGTCCCAATGGGACGCCGGAAGGCTGCTTTTGCAAAAATAGTCACTTATAGTCTTTTCGAAAATTTCGGCCCAATTAGCGAGCATAACCCTAAAAGCTTCCTACCCGAAGTATTGAGGGGCCATATGCACAAAGACGGTCCATTTCTTTTTTTTATATTACAAAACTTTTGCAAAAATGACACTTTTTCGCATTCAGTCAAAACCTTGTATGACTTTGTTTTTTTAATCAAAACATTCAAACAAATGTGCCGGATGAAAACAGTTGAAAACACTCCCTTTAGGGTTGTTGAGGAATTTCCCTTGGGACTCCATATGTGGTGGAGCGACCTGGGGGGGAGTTAGTAGAAATTCTGCCGTAAAAGCTTTGGGCGGACTCACTGGCCTTCTAAAAATCAAGTCGAGGTTGGATATCGCCGAAGCTTTAGTGTCATTTTTGGACCCTGCCCACAACGTGTTCCACTTTTCAGACTTTGAGTTGACACCCACGCTAGAGGAAATAGCGGGGTATGTTGGTCTCAGTGAGAATCTTAGAAGTCGGTATTCGGTGGCACCCAGGACGGTAACTCCACACAAGTTCTTGGATCTTTTGAACATTAGTCGTGACACTCAAGACTCACACCTGGCTGAAGGGTTCTGCACTTTCTATTTTCTGTACAAACGGTATGGAGATCCTCGGGGCTATGAAGGTGAAAGTACTGGTCTGACTCACCACAAGAACCAAGCTAAATGGGAAGCCCGCAGAGGGTTAGCTTTTGTGGTAGCATTCCTGGGCACTTTAATCTGCCCCCGGGGTGACGGACTGATAGACATTGGACTGGTAGGGATGGCAGATTTCATGACAAAAAAGAACAATGGCACTCTCATACCAATGATCTTAGCCGAAATTTACCGTGCCCTAACAATTTTTCTATCACCTCCCAGGTTACATGAACTATGGCTTAACCGGTCTAAATTGTATTGAAGAACACAGTACTTGGGTAGAAGGCTACAAATTTCCTAAGGGCACAGAAGCTTGGCACTCACATCTGAGTTCATTGACCGCCGACCGAATCTAGTGGACCTTCGGATGGCTCCTCGTCGACGAGGTTATCAATATGTCCGCTGAAGTGTGCTATCTTTATTTAATGGGTCTGCGGAGTATCCAGCCATATGCCCCACGTCGGGTCTTTCGGCAATTGGGTAAACAACAAGGCATTCCATATGATGAGGACTTAAGCCAACAAGCCATTGAGTTTTGTCCGAGAGCTACATTTTTGGAAAAATAGGGTCCGTCAGATTTGGAACCAGTGCAGATTCTTAGAGCCTCAGACTCGGGTGAGAAACATATCTCAAGGGAAAGTAGAGCCAACCTCTATTTCTTGGTATGGTAGAAGAGGCCGAGAGCACCAAGAACCAGAGCGACCTGCGAAAAGACCTCACGTGCAGCATTTTACTGAGCAGACACAAGAACATTGGGGTTGGCTAGAAAAGGAAAACAACTACCGGGCCACAATAAGTAAACTGGAGGCCCAGATCTAAGAGCTCAAATTTGAAAACACTTTACAAACTGCTGCAGCCGAAGGGGAAAGAAATAGGATGAACAAAGAAAATGAAACCCTCAGAGCTCAAATCCAGAAAATGAGGATAGCCATTGAAAACCCTGAAAGAAGTAAAGCCGACGAAAGACTTGTCACCAGTCTCCAGCAAAGGTTATGTAGCTATGGGGACGACTTGGACAAAGCCGAGGAATATTTGACCCGAGCTCGAGCAAAGTTGGCAAGGAATGCAGAAGAAAGAGAAGTATTCGTGCAAAAATTGAAGAGAAAGCATGACCAAGAAATTATGGATTTGAAAGAAATAATAGCCACCTTTGAAAACGAGATGGCCAAACAAGCACAAAGGTTTAAGGCAGAAAGAGAACAGTGTTATGACATGATAGCCTAGTTGGAAGAAGAATTGCGACAGTGGCAAAAGCAGACTCACAAAGACGCCCAAGCTTTAGAGGCAAGATTTCAGCAGATCGGGCGTCTACTTCAGGAGAAAGTTATCATCAGACAAAGGATCCGGGAGATAGATGATTACATTGTCACCAAATGCCAGGAATGCGAAAACATGACTTGGACCACCTTCCTCTCAGCGGTAATGATCTTCGTCCACAAGATAATAGACAACCTCTACCACCTCCAACAAGATATAGCACGCAGGCCCGTGGCAAGGCCAGACGATGCCCCACGGGTGCCTGAAGCAATGGAAGCACTGATGTATTTTTTATATTTCTCGAGTCTGTATTTTATTTTCCTATTGTAGTCCTGTCCAAGTCCACTGTAGTTTTTACATTTCCAAGAAAGTGTGTCTTAACTCTTTTATAGTTTTTAAAGTTTCAAAAATGTATTGAAGTTTCTCATGAAATTGAAAGTATTTTATCCAATGGATGAAAGTTTCGAAAAAATGTTTATTCCTTTCCTTCAGATTTATCCTTTGAACTACGTGATGATCTAATTCACGCGGCGCCGTGATACGTAGGCAATCCACATAGGATTCAATCATAATCTTAAGAAGCAAAAATAATACAATGAAAGAAAGGAAAGAGTGGTAGAGAAAGGCAAAAGGATGGCAATAAGATAAAAAATGAGGGAAAGTTAAAATCCGAGAAAATAAAGTCGGGATGAGACACACAACCATTGCAAAACATATAGAAAGCATTTGACTGCCTAGGTGCATTGCATACCCCAAACGTGTGATTTCCCTATGTAATAAAATGTTCCGACCTAACGTTTCGTTGGTTCACTCTTAAAGGTATTTATATAGGGTGGTTGGTTTTGTGGTAACCTGGATCCCCATCCCTACTTCACTAGATCAAAGGGAAGCATAGAAATGACATCCGAAAGCCACTTATCAATCGTCAACCCTTCTATGGAGGACCCGAATCCAGTCATCCCAACGTCTGAATCAACCACTACTGAAGAGAATAGGATCCTGCGTTGCCACATGCTAGAAATGTGGGACGCATGGTCCAATGGTAGGGAACCACCCAGTTCCATCCCGGGTTTCCCCGAGATAATCCCCAGGACAGCCGAAACTTCTAACATCTCTATAAGTTATCCGGCAACGTCGTTCGGATACCCAACTATGTCGGCTCACTTTGCCGGAAGACCTTCTGAGGTTTTCCCCCAGGTCTTGTTTTCCGGCGCATCGTCCAACCTCTTCACTGCACCACCGAGCTCTTCCATGGCACCACCAACTATCACCGGGCCCAGCTTTGAGCCGCCGGCGTTTACATTCCAAACGCCATCATTTCTGGGCCCCACTCAGGTCACTCCGGATTCATACCCCCAACAACCTTAGTATGAAGTTACTTTTGGGAAGAGATAAGAAAAGCCCCGAGCACGAAGAAATGGCTCGAAAAATGAAGAGTATCGAGCAGAAAAGCGTCGCCTATGCCGATTTGTGCATGTTCCCACACGTCCACTTGCCTCTCGGGTTTAAAACCCCCAAGTTTGAAAAATATGATGGACATGGGGACCCCATAGCTCATCTGAAAAGGTATTGCAACCAACTCCGAGGAGCAGGTGGGAAAGAGGAACTTCTCATGGCATATTTTAGAGAGAGCTTAACAGGGATTGCATCTGAATGGTACGTGGACCAGGATATATCCCACTAGCACGTGTGGGATGACCTAGCCCGGGACTTTGTTCGACAATTCCAGTAGAACGTGGATATCTCTCCCGATAGAAACTCTCTATCCAACATCAAAAAGAAGTCCTCATAAATTTTCATAGAGTACGATATTAAGTGGCGCGAGTAGTCGTCTAGTGTCAAACCTCCGATGGATGACGTCGAAATGGTCAGTGTTTTTCTGCAAGCACAATAAGCGGATTACTTTCAAAATATGATGTCCGCCATGGGCAAACCATTTGCAGAAGCAATCAAAATCGGGGAAATGGTTGAGAATGGTTTAAAGACCGGTCGTATCCTAAGCCAATCAGCCATAAGAGCAACTTCCTAGGCCATCCAAAATAGATCCGGCAGTGCAGCCAATAGAAAGAAGAAAGAAGAAGGGGCCATGATGGTTTCCGATGTCAGGAATCCTCGGCAACACTCAGGTCCATTCCCCAAAACCTCCCAACACTACTACCCTCGCCAAAACGCAGCTTACCCTACATCTGTTTTTCCCTATGAGGTGATGAACGCTCAGCCTCATCTCCGATCGCAACAATAATACAACCAAAATAGAGCTCCGCCCCCAAGAAATAACCATCCTCCCCGAGCTACATAAAATCCACGCCCTCCTCAAAAAAACTACCCGTACAATGCTTACCCCCGTGAGCCACCAAAGAGACTCAATTTCACTCCTATCGGTGAGCCATATTCAAGTATTTTGCCAAAATTGGTCCAGATGGGGTTTCTGCAGCCCGTACCTCCGCCAGACAAAACCCAGCATCAGTGTCAAACAAACCCGGAACCAATTGTGCTTACCATTCCAGAGCAGAGGGACACGATACGGAGGATTGGTGGACTCTCAAGCGGGCTTTGGAAAATCTTATAGAGCAAAAGAAGGTAGTGTTAAGGGATGAAGAAGCTCCTAATGTGACTAACAATCCATTGCCCGCCCATAACAATGGGCCTGTTATCGGCATGATCTGCGAGGACAAAGATTTTGATCCATCTTTGAAAGCTATCATTGCCATCGCAGATGCAGAGAAAACGCCTAAGGCGGCACCCAAGCCAGCCAAGGGAATAAAAAAGAGTAATCCCGTTCCTCAAGCTACGGGGAAATTTGAAGCCAAGAAAAAGGTAGGATCTTCTAAAGACGTCGTTCTTTACATCCCCAAGGCACCCAAGAAGGAACAAGGTATGTTGAGCCCGCCTAGAAGGCTACAATTCAACAGAGCCATGACAAACAGCCCGACAATGTATGTACCAAAGGGAACATACGTGGCGCGGGGGCAAATACCTTCACCTAGGCTGAATGAGCCCGTGGTTATTAGCCGCGCGCCGTAAGCCCCCGTGAAAAATACTAATGTTGTCCCCTTTAAATAAAACAAGACGGTAGTAACATACAAAGGGAAAGAGATCACAGGGGAAGCAATCGAAGAAAACTCCTCTGAAGGATACCTCAATCTGAAGGAGCTAGCCAAAAACAAGCACAAACGCTTCCCTCTTAAAAGACCTATCACTACCGAAGAAGCTGAAGAGTTCTTTAAGAAGATGAACATGACTGAATATGCCACAATTGAGGAACTCAAAAAAACTCCTGATCAAGTATCACTCTTATCTTTGTTGATGGGCTCAAGCGAGCATCTGAAAATACTCTTGAAAACGCTGAATGAAGCGTATGTCACCAGAGACCTTAGTCGAACAATTGGAAAGAATGGCCTAGCGTTTCTTTGCCGTAAAAAAATTCCGTTTATCCGGGATGATGACCTCCCGAGGGAGCTGCTCACAACAAAGCCTTACACTTAACAGTTAGAAGTGAGGGATATTATGTGAAAAGAGTTATGCTTGATGGAGGTTCCGTGGTAGATATTTGCCATTTATCCACACTACAAGGAATGGGAATCAGCACTGAGAGAATCAAGCCGAATAATGTATGTGTCCGTGCCTTCGATGGAATCAAAAGGGACACCATTGGCGAAATAGACATAGTTATGACGATCGGCCATGTGGACTTCACTGTAACCTTCCAAATCCTAGATATGGATACCTCATACAATTTCTTGCTAGGAAGACCGTGGATTCATGCCGTTGGAGAAGTACCCTCTACTCTCCATCAAATGGTCAAATTCGAATATGAAAACCAGGAGATAGTGGTTCACGGGGAGGACGAGCAGTCAATCTTCAGAGACCCCTCGGTCCCTTGCCTTGAAGCCAGAGAGGGGAATGAGCATATTGTCTATCAAGCGTTTGAAATTGTGCTTGCCGACCAGCATGAGTAAGGTGCTCCATGCCCACAACCCTTCCTATCAAATGCGTCAATCATGGACACTACCGACATGATTAGACATGGATACAGACCCGGAAAGAGGCTTGGAGTGTCTTTTCAAGGTATCACTGAACCGATCTCTCTACCTGCCGCTAAAACATTCTTCATCATAGGTTTCCAAGCCTCAGATANTGGGCCAACGCTCGAAAGAAAGGTGGTTGGGATTTGCCTCAGCCAGTTCCCCACATTAATGAAACTTTCATCGAACCACAATATGTCGAAGAAGAGGAAGAGGCCTTTACGGCCGAAGAAATCGAGGGAATCTGCGAGGCCATGAAACAGATGTTGCATGAAACTAACATGGTCCAGGTGGGAGAAGGCTCAAGCACCGCTGAGGTGCAATACATGGGCCCAAACGCCAAGTTGCAGAATTGGAAGGCTACTCCATTCCCCGTCAGGCGGGAGACTCGGTAGTTCAGTTTTTCCATCTTTCCTGCACTATGAGTTATTTCAGGGTGTAACTCAAGTGTTTTTAATTTACTGCCTTTTTGAATTTCGATGTAAACCCTCCTATGTTCAAATTCAATGAAATTAAAATCAAAATTTCATAGTTTATTATTCTTTCTGAGTTTTGCCTATTTTTCTTATTTTCAGTCCTAATAATGCNAACTTAAACGAAACAGAACCCGTCAACTTGGGTAATGCAGAAGAGGTTCGAGAAACCATGATAAGCGTCCACAGTGATGAAAGAACTAAGGACGCTCTGATTCAACTTCTATTTGAATTCTAAGACGTGTTTGCTTGGTCCTACGACGACATGCCCGGACTAAGTGTAGATTTGGTGGTACACAAATTGCCAACCTACCCCGGTTATCCACCCGTCCAACAAAAGCAGAGGAAATTTAAAACAGACATGAGTGACAAAATCAAAGAAGAGGTAACTAAACAATTAAAAGAGGGAGTGATCCGGGTGGTCCAATACACCACTTGGCTGGCCAATGTGGTTCCAATACCTAAAAAGGACGGAAAGGTCAGAGTATGTGTCGATTACCTAGACTTGAATAAGTCATCCCTAAAGATAACTTTCCACTACCAAACATACATATCCTGGTTGACAATTGTACCAAACATGAGGTACAGTCTTTCGTGGATTGCTATGCTGGATACCATCAGGTATTGATGGATGAAGAGGATGCAGAAAAGACAGCTTTCACTACACCCTGGGGCGCCTATTATTACCGAGTCATGCCAATCGGCCTAAAGAACGTCGGGGCAACACATATGAGGGCCATGACCGCCATTTTCCATGACATGATGCATCAGGAGATTGAGGTATACGTGGATGATGTGATTATTAAATCCATGTCGCAAGATGACCATGTCCAGCATTTGAGGAAATTCTTCGAACGCCTGCGTAAGTATGATCTGAAACTAAACCCAGCCAAGTGTGCCTTCAGAGTTCCGTCTGGGAAATTACTGGGGTTTATAGTCAGCCGACGGGGCATCGAGCTAGACCCGACAAAGATAAAATCTATTCGGGATATCCCACCACCAAGAACCAAGAAGGAGGTCATGATCCTGTTGGGTAGGTTGAATTACATCGGCAGGTTCATCGCTCAGTTGACATCCACTTGTGAGCCTATATTCAAGCTATTGAAGAAAGATGCAGCCATCAAATGGACGGACGAATGCCAGAACACTTTCGACAAAATCAAAGAATATATGTCAAACCCGCCAGTGCTAGTCCCTCCAGAACCAGGAAGGCCTTTGTTCTTATACCTGACGGTGTTGGAAAATTCCTTCGGGTGTGTTCTCGGGCAACATGAAGCAACCGGGAAGAAAGAACAGGACATATATTACTTAAGCAAGAAGTTCACGAGCTACGAAGCCAAGTATACGTTGTTGGAAAGAACGTGCTGCGCTCTAACTTGGGTTGCTCAGAAACTCCGACATTACTTATTAGCTTATACCACCTACCTCATCACTAGGCTGGATCCATTAAAGTACATATTCTAAAAGCCAATGCCCAACGGGAGATTAGCTAAGTGGCAGATTCTGCTCACCGAATTTGACATAGTCTATGTCACTCGCACGGCAATGAAGGCCCAGGCTTTGGCAGATCACTTGGCAGAAAATCGTGTCGATGACGACTACCAACCCCTAAGTACTTACTTCCCAGATGAGGAGGTAAATTCAGTTGAGATAACTTCTGAGGACGCCAACACTTGGAAAATGTTATTTGATGGAGCTGTAAATACGAAACGTGTTGGGATTGGGGCAATCTTGATTTCACCCACGGTACAGCACTATCCCGCCACAGCCCGCCTTCGGTTCTTCTGTACAAACAATACTGCTGAATATGAAGCTTGTTTAATGGGTATGAACATTGCCATTGACATGGATGTAGAAGAGTTATTCATCATGGGAGATTCGGATTTGATCATCAAGCAGGCTCAGGGAGAGTGGGAAACTCGGGATGTTAAGCTCCTTCCATACAGACAACATGTGGAAGGTCTTAGCAAACGATTCAAAGTTGTCGAGTTCAGATATATTCCTCGATGCCACAACCAGTTAGCCGATGCACTAGCTACTCTAGCGGCAATACTGCCATATCCGGGTAATGTTCACATCGACCCTTTGGAAATTCAAATCAAGGAAAGGCATGGTTATTTCAACACGCTCAAAGTAGAGCCCGATGTCCAACCATGGTATCACGATATCAATAGGTTCTTGAAAACAAAGGAATATCCAGAGCAGGCCAACGGGGACCAAAAAAGAACCATCCGGAGACTCGCCGACAGTTTCTTCCTAAGTGGGGAAGTACTGTATAAGAGAACTCCTGATCTGAATCTATTAAGATGTGTAGACGCCAGAGAAGCCGAAAAGATTATGAACGAGGTGCATTCAGGAGTATGCGGTCCCCACATGAACGGATACGTCCTCGCAAAGAAAATCTTGCGAGTCGGGTATTATTGGATGACCATGGAGAAAGATTATTTTAGCTTCGTCCGGAAATTCCATAATTGTCAAATACACGGAGATTTGATTCATGCCCCACCATCAGAATTGCATCCTATGTCATCACCTTGTCCGTTTGTTGCCTGGGGAATGGATGTCATCGGGCCGATCGAGCCAAGGGCCTCAAACGGGCACCGATTTATTTTGGTCGCTATTGACTATTTCACGAAATGGGTCAAGGCAGTCACATTCAAAGTTGTCACCAAGAAAGCAGTGGTGGATTTCGTGCACTCTAATATCATCTGTCGTTTTGGTATCCCAAAGACTATCATTACCGACAATGTCGCGAATCTGAACACTAACTTGATGAGGGAGGTATGTTCCAAATCACACACTGCAATTCCACCCCTTATCGGCCCAAAGCCAATGGCGCCGTTGAAGCAGCAAACTAAAATATTAAGAAAATCCTCAGGAAAATGATTCAAACTTCCAGGAAATGGCACGAGAAATTGCCTTTCGCGTTCCTGGGATATCGCACGACAGTGCGCACGTCAGTTGGAGCTACTCCATATCTATTGGTTTATGGCACTGAAGCCGTAATACCCACAAAAGTCGAAATTCCCTCCATTCGGATTATAGTCGAAGCAGAAATTGAGGATGACAAATGGGTCAAAACCCGATTAGAGCAATTAACGTTGATCGATGAGAAAAGGATGGCCACAGTTTTCCACGGGCAGTTGTACCAACAAAGAATGGCCCGCGCCTATAATAAGAAAGTGCGGCCTAGGAACTTTGAAGTAGGGCAACTTGTGTTAAGACGTATCCTCCCACACCACGAAGAGGCAAAAGGAAAATTCGCCTTGAATTGGAAAGGTCTGTACATCATAAGGAAATTTCTTCCAAAAGGAGCGTTGAACGGCTGTCAATGCAGATGCAGTCAAAAGGTATTATGTTTGACCTCTTCATGATGACGACACGGATGATCGAAATGATGAAGGCTTTTCATTCATGCTACCCCAAACACTACCATTTTGTAAACCCTTTGAGCCGGTTACTCTTCTTTGACTAACCTCCTTGGAACTTAAAAAAAATCAAAAAAAAAGAAGAAAAGAGAAAGGAAGAAATCAAAAAAAAAGAAAAAAGAGAAAAAAAAATCAAAACAAAAATCAAAACACAAAACAAAAATGTTGCATGAACTACGTCTGACTTGATTCCGAAAGGATACGTAGGCAGCCTCCCCCTGGGGTTCAGTCACACCAAAAATAAAAATCCATATTCCCCCAAGAGTTTAAATTGGGACAAGTGTTGAGATGCGGCAATGATTCGCCTGAAAGTTCCAAGGTTGTAATTCAATAAAAATTCTTTTTACCCCAAATCCTAGTCAAGTCCTTCCGATCGATCGGCAAAGAAAAGCCAGAATGGGAAGATACATCTATTTGGACCTCATACAAGCAATGAGAGAAATTAAAATGAGAGAGCCTTACCGGTGAAAACCCACACGGGCACCATAAGGCGACGGTGAGTAGAGAAATTAAAAATGAGAGTCTTGTTGGTGAAAACTCGCAAAGAGCACTACAGGGCGATGGAGAGAAGAGAAATGAGAGAGGTTAGATGGTGAAAACCAAAAAGGCACTACTAATCGAAAAAAGGATGATTGGTCACTGAGATCGACATGGTCTGGGGCAAGGTTTCTCAACCTCGAGTTAAAAGTCGTGAAGAATTTCTGAGAGTCAGATGGTTTATATAGATCAAGCATCCAGTCCAAGACGCATGTCATGTTCATTGAAATCCGCATGCACTCCAGATAAGTCCTTTTTCTCTAACCGAAAGGGATATTTCTTGTCAAAATTCATTGTCTCCGCTTCTTTGTTATCTCCTTTCAATCCCTTTCAGTCTGACTCTATTTCTAAGGTAAAACAAAGAGAGGATGGCAAAACTCACTTACAGGGTTCTCGTTGACGCAAGCCAATATGCAAAGGGCACCCAGCCTCGTCAGGGGCATCGAGTCGACCTCGACTGGCCATAGCGGCCGATGCTTCAAACTCAAAAACCCTTGAAAGGAGGAAATCAAATTGAAGTGCCTATAAAGGCGAATGAAGTGAAAGGTTAAGTCCCACGTGGCTAACCCTCTCGGTAAGGTTTAAAACCCAAAATATTCCAAATGCCCTAAATTTAAAGTTGGAAGAAAAGTCAGAAATGAAAAGCCTATAAAGGCGAAATAAAGTTGGAAAGGTTAAGTCACGTAACTAACCGTTGCAGCAAAATGTGAGGGGCCAAAACTCCCCCTGACACTCTGGAAACCCAAAAGGAAAGCAAGTGAAAGACCTACAAAGGAAAAACAAAATGTTGGGTCCTACGTGACCGATCACCATGTTAAAACCTGGAAAGCCAAGGTCCCCGGGATTAGAGATGAAACCCAATCCCCAACCAGCAAACAAGAAAACGGTTGAGATCTTCGTCAAAGGGGCTGAGATCAAGCAGCTTGAAACAATCAAAGCCGCAAAACCAACCACCGTTTCAAACTAACAAATTATTCTTTGTTTGAAAAAGTGAAACAGGTGCAACTCAAAAGAAATCATGCAAAAGCAGGTGCAACCAAAAGAAAGGCGCAAGAGCTAGAAGCAGCTCTGCAACAACAACTCCAAAAAGGAAGTTTCCTCCAAAATCCTTTCCCGCATTTATTCAAAAAATGTTAAAAATAGCTCAAACCTGAAGTGGTATATGGTCTCCAAACCTTAGCTGCACTTTTTCCAACTAAGGGTATACATTCCCTAATTGATGATCTGCTTTCTTTTTCAATTAAGGGAATACATTCCCTAATTGATTTTCTTTTCCCGACATGGGTGCACATGCTCCCTAATCGATTCCAATTAAGGGTATACATTTCCTAATTGATGATTTCTTTTCCAATTAAGGGTATACATTCCCTAATTGATGATTACTTTTCCAATTAAGGGTATACATTCCCTAATTGATTTTCTTTTCCCGACATGGGTGCACGTGCTCCCTAGTCGATGCTAATTAAGGGTATACATTCCCTAATTGATGATTTTCTTTCCAATTAAGGGTATAAATTACCCAATTGTTGCTTTTCTTATCCAATTAAGGGTATACATTCCCTAATTGATGTTTTCTTTTCCAATTAAGGGTATACATTCCCTAATTGAAGCTTTCTTTTCCAATTAAGGGTATACATTCTGTAATTGCTGCTTTCTTTCCCAATTAAGGGTATACATTCCCTAATTGATGTTTTTCTATTCCAATTAAGGGTATACATTCCCTAATTGATTTTCTTTTCCTGACATGGGTGCACACGTTCCCTAATCGATGCCAATTAAGGGTATACATTCCTTAATTGATGACTTTCTTATCCAATTAAGGGTATACATTCCCTAATTGTCGCTTTCTTGTCCAATTAAGGGTATACATTCCCTAATTGATTTTCTTTTCCCTACATGGGTGCACGTGCTCCATAGTCGATGCCAATTAAGGGTATACATTCCCTAATTGATGATTTCCTTTCCAATTAAGCGTATACATTCCCTAATTGATGTCTTCTTCTCCAATTAAGGGTATACATTCCCTAATTGATGTCTTCTTCTCCAATTAAGGGTATACATTCACTAATTATTGCTTTCCTTTCCAATTAAGGGTATACATTCCCTAATTGATGTCTTCTTCTCCAATTAAGGGTATACATTCCCTATTTTAAGATTTCATCTCACAATTAAGGTTATACATTCCTAACTGATGTTTTCCTTTCCAATTAAGGGTATAAAGTCCCTAATTGATGTTTTCTTTTCCAATTAAGGGTATACATCCCCTAATTGATGTTTTCTTATCCAATTAAGGGTATACATTCCTTAATTGATTTCCTTTTCCCGATATAGGGTGCACGTGCTCCCTGGTCGATGCCAATTAAGGGTATACATTCCCTAACTGATGATTTCTTTTTCAATTGAGGGTATGCATCCCCTAATTGATTTCTTCCCCAGCATAGGGTATACAATCCCTAGTTGATTTCACTTATGCCACCCTAGTGGACCTTGCTTCGAGATATAGGGTATCCACTCCCTAGTCTGCAATAACCCCGGATGCACCGCTCTCGGGTTTTCATCGCTTTCAATAATATGATAGTATAGATTTCCTTGCAATAACTCACGAAATTTTCCTAGTATGAAAACTGAGGCAGATTTCGTTCGTTCGTTTTGATTTTTGTGCAGATTACATTTTTAGGACATTGGAACTCGAGATGACCAAAAGAAGAAATTTCGATCCAAAATAATAAAACAAAAGAAGAAAGAGAAGGTTGAATCCAAAGTACGAAAACGGAAAAGATATGGACCGCTCAAGAAAAAACTGAAGTCACAAGCGACGCATATCCCTTTTTGATCCGAATTGCTGAAGAAGTTTGAACTAACGCCTACAACTAACAAGCATCGATGTCCGGATCAAGTCTGAATAAAAGCAGCCAAGATTCAAGATCGGGTTTCAGTAGACTAATAGATAGGACTCCTGTAACTCATAGTTGATAGGTTTAGTTTAGTTTTCTCAATTTTTGTTACTTTGGTGTAATAAGGAGATCAGCAACAGTAACTACAGCAACCGCAGTGAAATCACAGTTACTCGGTAGACCCAGCTACCAAAGCTTCCAGAACTACAGTGACCTGATTCCTTTATATCCAAGAATATGTAGGAAACCTTCGAAGCAGGGTTCGGTCAAGCTTTTCAAAAATGCTTCACAATGGAACATATGGACGGGTAAAAGTCGTTTGTTGCTGCTCACTTTGTCTTTGCCCGGAAAGTCTTCGTGTTTCCGAGCAAAGAGGGGCAGTTGTGAGCACGTAATTTTTCACCCACCATATACCCCTACAAACTTCATTGAAAAAAAATTAATTTCACAATTTTTGTTGAATTTTAAGTGTTATTTGTGATTTTTTTTTGCTTTGCATGATCATTTAAAGTTGCATAATTAAGAGCATAACTTTAATCATTGTTCTCAGGAAATTACATAATTATTATTTTTATTTAATTGAAATAAATAATAACGAAAATATGGTTATTTGGCATTTAAGTGATAATTGCTTAATTTAATAATTCTTTCCAACAAATTACGGAATTTATTAGGAGTATCAAATTAAATAGTGTCACTCATGATTAGTTTATCTATTAATTTATAATTAGATGAGACTAAATTAAAATTAGCTACTACTTGTCTTTACAATTTAATTAGAATTAATTAGTTAGTTAAATTGAATTAAGAAAAAGTACTAATTAGGACCTGGGCCAAAATCACCCAGGCCCAAACCCTTCTCTGCACACTCCCCATCGACCCAGGCCCAATTAACTAAACCCATCCAGCCCCCAGCCCGGTCCCAAGCGACGTCGTTTAAGTTATGGGGGATCCACACCGTTGATCTTTTTTTATCAAACGATTGAGAACTCCCCACCCCTTTTAATATAAAACTGTTTCAAAATACCCCCCCCCCTCATTTCCCCTTAAGTC
>ML299439.1:3487-14543 GCA_005239495.1 Nicotiana undulata | reverse complement strand
CATGATATTAAATATTTGTAACCTCCAACGTAACATGATTAACTTACTTTATATTCCATCAAACAGAATCTTATTTCTAAGCTTACATCAATTGACTTACAATGTACTCTCATGTACGAAAACATGGGGTGTAACAAAAAGCACGAAAGGTGATGTCGTGTACTATTTTCTCTGTGTTGTTATTTCCTGTTGTAAATTTGATACTTGAACTGTTGTCTTATTTCGTTATTTCTGTCATCTGATATTTCTTTCCCCCAACATGTTCCCTTTTTCCCTTGTACTTAATTGGTTATTCTTGTTGTTATTATTTCTTCTGAATATTATTAAATTGCACAAGTTGTCTTGGTTATCGTGTCCTAGACTCGTCACTACTTCGCTGAGGTTAGGCTCGACACTTACTCAGTACATGGGGTCGGTTGTACTGATGCTACACTCTGCATATCTTTGTTGTGTAGATCCCGGTACAGGACTCTACGGACATTGATTAAGGAAACTGCCTTCAGGCCACGTGGAGACACCGAGGTAGTCCTATTGGCGTCCAGTGGCCTTGGCGTCCCCTCCTATTTCCTTTGTATTTTGTTCTAGTTGTCTCAGAAACAGATGTACTTATTTCTTCCAGAATTTTATATGTATTATTCGTCGATAGTCCGTGAGTTGTGACTCCAATATTCTGGGATTTGGTTTAGTTTTTGTGAAATTTCGTAAAGGGTATTGGATTGAATTATAGGTCTTACTTCAGCTTATAATTTTCTTATTAATGTTGACGTTGTAATTCACCGGTTTTGCAACTAATGATAAAGGAATAAAGCAAAATGAACATTCACGTTGGCTTGCCTAGCGGGTTCAACGTTAGGCGCCATCACGGTCCCGACGGTGGGAAATTCGGGGCGTGGCAAGTTGGTATCAGAGCACTAGGTTGCTTAGGTCTCACAATTCACGGACAAGCTTGGTAGAGTCTGAGGGATCGGTACGGAAACGTTTGTACTTATCCCTAGAGGCTGCAGAGTTTAGGAATATCTTCACATCTATTCTTCTCTGTCGTGCGATTTGACTTATAAATGCTAATTGAATTTCTATTCTATTCTCTCGTTGATGGCGAGAACACGTGCTTCTTCATCTACTGATGAGTAGCCCGAGAATCCAGTTGCAGCTCCTACGAGGGGCCGAGCTCATCCCAGAGCAACGACCCTAGTGACGGAGCCTCAGGTAGAGTTTGCCGATGAGGTTCCTGCTCAGATAGTTCCGGTGGGACCAGCTCAGGTTCCTGAGGGGTTCATTGCCACATCGGTACTCCAGGATGCTCTGGTCCGCTTAGTGGGCCTTATGGAGAGCGTTTCTCAGGTAGGACTACTTCCTGCAGCACCAGTTGTCTCTCAGGATGGGGGAGGAGCCTAGACTCCCGCCTCCCGCACACCAGAGCAGTTAGCTTCTCAGTTCCAGACTCCAGCACCTCAGACAGCTGGGGTAGTTCAGCCAGGTATTGTGGCTCAGGCAGGGGAGGGAGCAGCTATGACTACTGATGCTTTATGGAGATTAGACCGGTTCACCAAGCTGTTAGCTTCTCAGTTCCAAACACTAGCACCTCAGACAGCTGGGGTAGTTCAGCCAGGTATTGTGGCTCAGGCAGGGGAGGGAGCAGCTATGACTACTGATGCTTTATGGAGATTAGACCGGTTCACCAAGCTGTTCCCTACTACTTTTAGTGGTGCGCTTTCAGAGGATCCCCAGGATTACCTGGACAGTTGCTATGAGGATCTTCGGAACATGGGGATAGTTGAGACCAATGGGGTCGATTTTTCTGCGTTCCGCCTTTCAGGTCCCGCCAAGACTTGGTGGAGGGATTTTTGCTTGACCAGACCAGCTGGATCCCCGCTTTTGTCCTGGGCTCAGTTCTCCGATTTGTTCTTGGAGAAGTTTCTTCCAGTCATCCAGAGAGAGGATCTCCGGAGGCAGTTTGAATGTCTCCATCAGGGTTCTATGTCAGTTACTCAATATGAGACCTGGTTTATCACTTTGGCCCGGCATGCTATCATGATACTACCCACCGACCGAGAGAGGTTGAGGAGGTTTATTGAGGGGATAGCTCAGTCGATTATACTGTAGATGGCCAGAGAGACAAGGAGTGATATTTCAGTTTAGGAGGCGACCAATGTGGCCAGACGGATCGAGATGGTGTTATCACAGGGTAGTGGTCAGGGGTCTGACAAGAGGCCTCGTCATTTTGGCCGGTTCAGTGGTGCCTCATTTGGGGGCAGAGATTCTTTCGGTAGAGGCTATCCTCCTAGGCTGTTTCAGTCATCACTTCAGGTATCCCGCAGTGCACCACCAGCTTCTATCAGTGCACCGCCGCTCCAGAGTTTTCAGAGTGGTTACTCCGGTCGACAAGGACAGTTTCAGGGCCAGCAGTCTCAGCAGCCGAGATCTTGTTATACATGTGGTGGCCCGGGGCACATTGCCAGATTTTTCCCCCGAGCCTCGAGCGGTCCTCAACACCAGGGTTCCTGTGCTATGATTCACGCACCAGGTGCTCCACCACCCCCTCATCAAGCTAGGGGTGGAAGCCGAGGTGCTAGAGGTGGAGGCCAGGCTACTAGAGGTAGAGGTCAGCCATCAGTAGGCCGTCCCAAAGATGCTCATATTGGTGGGGTCAAGCCCCGATGTTATGATATTCCTGCCAGACCTGAGGCTGAGGTCTCTGATGTGGTCATTACAAGTATGGTTTCAGTTTGTAGAAGGGATGCTTCGGTTTTGTTTGATCAGGGATCCACATTCTCCTATGTGTCATCATATTTTGCTCCTTGTTTGATTATGTCTCGTGATTCTCTAAGTACTCTTGTATATGTGTCTACACTGGTGGGTGATTCTATTATGGTAGATCGTGTCTACCGTTTATGTGTAGTGGTTATTGGTGGTCTTGAGACCAATGTAGATCTTCTACTCCTTGATATGGTTGATTTCGATGTCATTTTGGGGATGGATTGGTTGTCGCCCTATCATGATATTATGGATTGTCATGCCAAGACAGTGACCTTGGCCTTGTCGGGAGTACGTCGATTGGAGTGGAGTGGGACTCCTGGTCATTCTTCTAGCAGGGTTATCTCATATATGAAGGCTTGGCGCATGGTCGAGAAGGGGTGTTTAACCTATTTGGCTTATGTTCGTGATTCTAGTGCCGAGGTTCCTTCTATGGAGTCTATGCCCATTGTCCGTGAGTTTTCAGAGGTATTTCCTGCAGACTTGTCGGGTATGCCACACGACAGGGATATTGACTTTTGCATTGAGTTGTCTCCGGGCACTCAGACCATTTCTATTCCGCCATATCATATGGCCCCGCCTGAGCTGAAGGAGTTGAAAGAACAATTGCAGGATTTGCTAGGCAAAGGATTTATTAGGCCTAGTGTTTTGACATGGGGTGCGCCAGTGTTGTTTGTTAAGAAGAAATATGGGTCGATGAGGATGTGCATTGATTACCGGTAATTGAACAAGGTTACTATCAAGAACAAGTATTCATTGCCGATGATTGATGATTTGTTTGATCAGCTTCAGGGTGCCAAGGTATTTTCAAAGATCGATTTGGGATATGGCTACCATCAGTTGAGGATTAGGGCATCTAATGTCCCAAAGACAACCTTTCGCACTCGGTACGAGCATTATGAGTTCTTAGTGATGTCATTCGGGTTGACAAATGCCCCAGCTGCTTTTATGGATTTGATGAACCGAGTGTTCAGGCCTTATCTGGAGTTGTTCGTGATTGTCTTCATTGATGATATTTTGATTTACTCCCGCAATCGGGAGGAGCACGAGAAGCACCTTCGGGTCGTTCTCCAGACTCTGAAGGACATTCAGTTGTATGCTAAGTTTTCCAAGTGTGAGTTCTGGTTGAGCTCGGTTGCATTCTTGGGTCATGTTGTATCAGCAGAGGGTATTCAGGTAGATCCCAAGAAGATTTTAGCAGTTAAGGATTGTCCTAGACCCACATCAACTACAGAGATTCGGAGCTTCTTGGGCTTAGCAGGTTACTATCGTCGATTTGTGGAGGCCTTTTCATCTATTGCAGCCCCGCTGACTAGGTTGACTCAGAAAGGTGCCCAATTCAGGTGGTCAGATGAGTGTGAGGCGAGCTTTCAGAAGTTCAAGACAGTCTTGACCACGGCACCGGTGTTGGTTTTTCCCTCAGGTTCAGGGCCATATACTGTATATTGTGATGCTTCTCGGATTGGACTTGGTGCAGTGTTGATGTTGGATGGAAAGGTTATAGCATATGCTTCTCGTCAGTTGAAGGTCCACGAGAAGAATTACCCAGTTCATGATTTGGAGTTAGCAGCTATTGTTCACGCTCTGAAGATTTGGAGGCATTATTTATATGGCGTGCCTTGTGAGGTGTTCACGGATCACAAGAGTTTGCAATATTTGTTTAAGCAGAAAGAGTTGAATTTAAGGCATAGGAGATGGTTGGAGCTATTGAATAACTATGACATCACCATCTTATATCATCCGGGGAAGGCCAATGTAGTGGCCGATGCTTTGAGTAGGAAGTCAGTTAGTATGGGTAGTCTTCCTTATATTCCGATCGGGGAGCGACCACTGGCTTTGGATGTTCAGGCTTTGGCCCATCGGTTCATGAGATTGGATGTTTCTGAGACAGGCAGTGTTCTAGCTTATATTGTGGCTCGTTCTTCATTATTCGACCGTATTCGGGCTCGGTAGTATGATGATCTTCATTTGCATGCCCTTAGGGACACGGTTCGGCACGGAGGTGCCAAGTAGGTTTTGGTTGGCGATGATGGAGTCTTGCGGATACATGGCCATATTTGTGTGCCCAATGTTGATGGACTTCGTGAATTGATATTGCAGGAGGCCCATAGTTCCCGGTACTCTATCCATCCGGGTGCCGCAAAGATGTATCAGGATTTGCGGCAGCATTATTGGTGGCGAAGGATGAAGAAAGATATCGTGGCATATGTAGCTCGGTGCTTGAACAGTCAATAGGTTAAGTACGAGCACCAGAGTCCCGGTGGGTTAATGTAGCAGATTGAGATTCTTGAGTGGAAGTGGGAGCGTGTCACCATGGATTTCGTAGTTAGACTCCCACTGACTCATAGGAAGTTCGATGCAGTATGGGTCATTGTGGATAGGCTGACTAAGTCAACGCATTTCATCCCTGTGGCAGTTTCCTATTCTTCGAAGAGGTTAGTAGGTATCTACATTAGGGAGATTGTTTGCCTCCATGGTGTGCCCGTGTCCATTATTTCAGACTAAGGTACGCATTTTACCTCACATTTCTGGAGAGCATTTCAGCGTGAGTTGGGCAAACGTGTTGAGTTGAGCACAACGTTTCATCCTCAGACGGACGAACATTCCGAGCGTACTATTCAGATTTTGGAGGATATGTTGCGAGCATTTGTCATTGATTTTGGAGGTTCTTGGGACCAATTTTTGCCGTTAGCTGAGTTTGCCTACAATAACAGCTATCAATCGAGCATTCAGATGGCTCCTTATGAGGCATTGTATGGTAGGCGGTGTCGGTCGCCGGTTGGGTGCTTTGAGCCGGGAGAGGCTCGGTTGTTGGGTACGGAGTTAGTGCAGGATGCCTTGGATAAGGTGAAGATCATTCAGGATAGACTTCGTACAGCTCAGTCCAGGCAGAAGAGTTCTGCAGACCGCAGAGTTCGAGATTTAGTATTCATGGTCGGAGAGCAGGTATTGCTTCGGGTGTCGCCCATGAAGGGCGTGATGAGGTTAGAAAAGAAGGGCAAGATGAGCCATAGGTACATTGGTCTGTTTGAGATCCTTGATAGAGTGGGAGAGGTGGCCTACATGCTTGCTTTTCCACCAAGTTTATCAGTCGTGCATCCAGTGTTCCATGTATCTATGCTTTGGAGGTATCACGGCGATCCATCCCTTGTATTAGACTTCAGCAGTGTTCAGTTGGACAAGGATTTGACCTACGAGGAGGATCCAGTGGCTATATTAGACCGGCAGATTCTTCAGTTAAGGTCGAAGAGTAATCCTTCGGTCGGTGTTCAGTGGAGAGGTCAGCCTGCCGAGGCAGCTACCTGGGAGTCTGAGTCCGATATGCGGAGTCGTTATCCCCATCTATTTCCCGATTCGGGTACTTTTCTATGTCCGTTCGAGGACGAACGTTTGTTTTAGTGGAGATTGTGATGACCCAAAAGGTCATCCTTTATATTTTATGTCAAAATGGTGTTCTGAGGCCTTGAAAACCTCCTTTTATCTCACATCGATTTGTGTGCACAGCCCGGGCGTATAGCCGGGAAGCCTTTATGTGAAAAATTGAGAAAATGCTAATTTTTGCTTTTGAATTTTGATTTAAGTTGACTTCAGTGATCATGTTGGGTAAACGGCCCTGGACCCGTGATTTGATGGTCCCGGAGGGTCCGTAGGAAAATATGGGACTTGAGCGTATGCCTCGAATCGAATTCCGAGGTCCCAAGCCCGAGAAATGAATTTTTGAAAGAAATTGTTTTTTCTGAAAATATAAAGGATTTTGGAAATTTGATTATGTTTGAAGTCTATGGTATCGGACCCCCATTTTGGTTCTGAAGCCCGGTACAGGTTCAATATGATGATTATGATATGTCTGCAAAATTTGGTAAGAAATGGAAGT
Source organism: Nicotiana undulata (assembly GCA_005239495.1). NCBI lineage: Eukaryota > Viridiplantae > Streptophyta > Magnoliopsida > Solanales > Solanaceae > Nicotiana > Nicotiana undulata. The sequence continues at coordinate 7,915 of ML299439.1, read as the reverse complement.
CGTTTGACGTAATTCGGACCAGTAGTTGTAAAATTTGATACTTTAGATGTTTTGGAAATTTTCTTTGATTTTGATGCTAAACACATTGTTTAAGACGTTATTTTGGCGATTTGATCGCACGAGTAAGTCCGTAGGATATTTTTGAGGTTGTGTACATGTTTGGTTTAGAGCCCCGAGGGCTCGGGTGAGTTTCAGGTAGGTTTCGGGGTGTTTGAACTTGAAAAATCAATGCTGGTGCACCAGTTCTGGTGTGCCCCCAACTGCGAGCCTAGGGGCGCAAGTGCGAGACCGCAGGCGCGCTTTATGGTTCGCAGGTGCGGTCCCCTCGCAGATGCGGACCCTTCTTCCGCAGAAGCGGTTCCGCAGGTGCGTCCCCCTGTGGGCCTGTCCATTTCCGCAGGTGCGAACGATTTCCCGCACCTGCGAGAGAGCAGGTGTGACCCAAGCACCGCAGGTGAGAGGGTCGCGCAGTGAAATTGTAAAAAACAGTAACAAAATCGAGATTTCTTCAAAACTCAATAACTTCTTCTCTAAAACTTGAACTTGGGCGATTTTGAAGAGGGATTTCACAACAAAATCATAGGTATGTATTCTTAGACTCGTTTTCTTCAAATTCCATTAACACCCATTAGATTTCTAGGCCTAAATCATGTCCTTAAGGGTAGAAAATTAGGGATTTGGGTAGAGTTAGTATTTTTTGAATAATTGGAATTTAGACCTCATTTTGGGGTCAGATTCCGGAACTATTTACATATTCGGGCTCGTGGGTAAATGGGTGATCGGGTTTTGGTCCGAACCTCGTATTTTGACCAAGCAGGCCCGGGGTCGATTTTTGACTTTTTGGGAAGAATGCTAGAAAACCTATAATTAGGCATTGGAATTGAATTTTTTAGCGTTTATTGATGTTATTAAGTCAATTATGTCTAGATACAATTGATTTGGAGTCAAATTCAAAAGAGAAAGCGGTGATTGAGGCTTGATTTTGGTCGTGGAAGTCGAGGTAAGTGTTTGGCCTAACTTTAGCTTGAGGGAATAGGTGTTGAGTCTTATTTGCTATGTGTTAATACCATGTTCAACCTATAGGTGAGGTGACGAGTACCTATACGTTGGTGTCAAGCATGCCCGTGAGTCGGATATTATGAATTATGGGTTTTCATTGATATTTACTGTGTTATAGCTTGAATTTCACTTTGTGGTTGTTCATTTTGGTGGAAATCCTTGGTAATGAATGTTGTTGAGTATTTGTTTCCGTTGAGAAATCTTATGTAAAGATATGTACCTGAGATTGGTTATAGCTGTGTCCTTTGCCGGGATAGTGATATTCTACTGTTGTTCCCTTGCCGGGATGTTATAATTTATTATTATGGATCATATTGTTGATTTTCCTTGCCAAACTTCTGTTATTGATATTGTTTGGGTGAGGAAGAGGGTAAAGCACGAAGGGTGATGTCGTGTATTGATTTGGTGACGAAGAGTGTAAAGCACGCAGGGTGATGCCGTTTATTGATTATTGTGAGGATGAGAGTGTAAAATCACGAAGGGTGATGCGGTGCCATATTATGATTTTAAAAGCACGAAGGGTGATGCCGTGCCGTTTCTATTGATTTTTGTGAGGATGAGAGTAAAAGCACGAATGGTGATGTCGTGCACTTGCATTTATTATTTGGTGAGAATGAGAATAAAAGCACGAAGGGTGATGCCGTGTACTGTTTTCTCTGTGTTGTTATTTCCTGCTGTAAATTTGATACTTGAATTGTTGTCTTATTTCGTTATAATTCTGTCATCTGATATTTCTTTCCCCCAGCATGTTCCCCTTTTCCCTTGTACTTAACTGGTTATTCTTGTTGTTATTATTTCTTCCGAATATTATTAAATTGCATAGGTTGTCATGGTTGTCGTGTCCTAGCTTCGTCACTACTTCGCTGAAGTTAGGCTCGACACTTACTCAGTACATGGGGTCGGTTGTACTGATGCTACACTCTGCACATCTTTGTTGTGCAGATCCCGGTACAGGACCCTACGGACATTGATTGAGGAGGCTGCCTTCAGTCCACGTGGAGACACCGAGGTAGTCCTGTTGACGTCCACAGGCCTTGACGTCCCCTCCTATTTCCTTTGTATTCTGTTCTAGTTATCTCAGAAACAGATGTACTTATTCTTCCAGACTTTTATATGTATTATTCGTCGACAGTCCGTGAGTTGTGACTCCAATATTCTGGGATTTGGTTTAGTTTGTGTGAAATTTCGTAAAGGGTATTGGATTGAATTATAGGTCTTACTTCAGCTTATAATTTTCTTATTAATGTTGACGTTGTAATTCACCGATTTTGCGACTAATAATAAAGGAATAAAGCAAAATGAACATTCACGTTGGCTTGCCTAGCAGGTTCAATGTTAGGCGCCATCACGATCCCGACGGTGGGAAATTCGGGTCGTGATAAATGTGAAGTTGAACGGATATCTTGGAATTAATTACATGGAGATATGTTCTCCGGTGGTGGATGAAATCGTTTTCAGGTTTTAATTTGGCAATACATGAAAATTTGATATGCGTATATAAAACTCATTGAAGGATTTAAATTGTTCTGAAGTTCCCAAGAGATTCATTAAATAAAGCTTCAACAAATCCTTATGTGGATTAGAGCAATCATGGCGTACATGATTTATTTTTGTGTCAATTGCAATTGATGCAGTATGTATCTTTCTAGAACCATGAGTATAACAATATGTTAGCGAGATATAATTTAATTCCTATATAAAGATACAGAAATTCTATTAGGATTATGTTGCAAAAGGAATCCTTGATATAGATTTGTTTCTTCTAACAAATATTGTCAAGGTTTTGTTGGTTATACAAATGCAGAGCATAGTTCATTGTCAGTGAGGGTACTGTTATATTATGATATTCAACAATATTTCAATTGCATTGAAGACGATACTGCATGCATAGCTCAATTAAAAGAAAGATTTATTGAAGGAGACAGAATAAAGCGTATATTTCATCAAAGTTCTTTATGAGACACAGTTTTCACCGACCGGTGAAATAGATGTTCAACAAATTTGTTCGCATGATAATTTGATGTTCTGTTCAGTGAAGCATGAGCAACCTCAAAATTTGAGAAGTTGGTATACAAGATCGGAACACATCACTTCGGAGAAACAAATTGATGTTTTCATCAGGGGGAGGCAAATACGCGATGTACTCTTTTTCCCTTAGCTAAGATTTTATCCCACTGGGTTTTTCTGGAAAGGTTTTTAACGAGGCAGCGAATAATGCGATATGTGTACTCATTTTCCTTCACTAAAAATTGTTCCCACTGGGTTTTTTCTTAGTAAGATTTTAATGAGACACATTATCTATGGACATCCAAGGGGAAGTGTTATAAATAATTATCTAATGGTGGATGTCCATAACTCATAAAAGAGTAATACCCACTACTCTTCTCCATTATTTCCATTAACCTCCCATTGCTTATCATTATGGTTGTAACTCCCATACCTCCCCATGATCTTCCTCCATGATCTCAAATGTATAATGTCATGTTTATGACATTCTTTTGTATACCTCTATGTAATACTATAGATAACGGATGAGAAGTGATATTGTACACACTTGAATACATGGAAGAAATAAGAATCTCTCCTCTCTTTCATATCTCTTAGCTTGTTTTTCTTTTTTTTATATTGTTACTTTGAGTTTAGTTTCTTAATAATAGAACAAATGTTCAAAAGATTATATCTTAAAATATAAATAAGGGTAGAATAATCTAATCCCTTTCTAAATTAATATTTTTTAAAGAGCGTGTAAAAGGAAAACACAACAAATAACATGACACGGAGGGAGTGAGAAGTTGTAGCATTCGATAGTTGCTTCAATAGAAACAGCAATCCAGCCACAAATTATATAATTCAGCAATAAATACTATGATATTATACTAATTCATCAACAACAGTAACTTCAAAACAATCCAAACTTCAAATTCATCCAATGGAACAGCCAAATAATCTATCCAAACTGCAAGATCATTCAAAACAAGTTGCACTATTCATAAAGAGAAGTGTCAAAAATTGGACAACATCGTAGCATGACATACCTCGTTTTTTAAGATTAAAAGGACAGCTTTTGACCCAAAGAAAAATGAGAGCAAAATGATTCGGTAAATTTTGCACCATGATAAACAACTTACTAACTAGCAATTTTATGGAGGGAGTAAACTTGATATATCTTTATTGGCAAGTAATTGCATGACTTCTCCCACAAATAAAAGAGGTAACCAGCCAGCGGTTAATAGACACGACTTAAACTACAGTTGTTATACGTGTTTGAATTATAACTTTTTATATGAGGCGGAGATAGAAGACCGAATGTATTCAACGCAAAGCGGCCTTTCATTCCCTTGTTTCGTCGTGGCACACCCCCCCCCCCCC
>ML299438.1:2222-23277 GCA_005239495.1 Nicotiana undulata | reverse complement strand
AATCTCTAACTGCTGAAACTTTCTTCGGATCCACCTGAATGCCCTCTGCCGATTCCACGTGGCCCAAGAATGCCACAGAACTCAACCAGAACTCACACTTAGAAAACTTGGCATACAACTGCCGATCCCTCAGAGTCTGGAGGACGACTCTAAGGTGCTGCTCATACTCTTCTCGGCTGCGAGAGTATATCAAAATATCATCTATAAACACGATCACAAAGGAGTCCAAATAAGGCCTGAATACTCGATTCATCAACTCCATAAAAGCAGCGGTNACAACTCTGGAGCACCCCAAGGAGAAACACTAGGCCATAACGAAACCTTTACCCAACAATTCCTGTAACTGCTCCTCCAATACTTTCACAATGCTGATATCGGGATACGATGCCTGAAGACCTCATAATCACCCAACATAACGTGCCTCATCTAACGCCACCTCGGGCGGGCACCTACCTTTTAAGTAAAGGCTCCATAATTCTAGCACGAATTTAGAAAATTACGCACAGATGGTTAATTAGTTTATTTATTTATTTATTAATTAATTAATATTAGTATTACTACTCCTACTTTACATATAAGTCTTTTAACAAGCATGACTTCCTAGCAGTATTATAGTAAAAGATACAAGCTTAATTCACTAGGGGGAATTTAATCACTAGATTTTTTTTTCCATCACAAGGGTTTCATCTTTACATAACTTCCACCGCGGCTCTAGGCCCGGTCTAATTATACCCAATCATGTTAACACGCGAGGATCTTGTCCTCAATCCTGAATCACAACTAATATGCATATCGGGCCCCTCGAAACATTCCATTTCCTTCATTTAAATATTTCTGTTAAGCAAAATTTCAACACGTCCTAGTGAACAGAGTTATCCCCATAGGATTTCTCAATACAAATATTCACATAAGTAGATTTTTAGAGTTATGAAGCTCACCCGAGAGTGGAGCATATTAGAAGAATTTTATTAGATGAGCATAATCGAATTAAGTTCAGAAAATCGCCACTTTATAGTAATTAGAGACTGTTCTTTTAATGAAACCATTTAATGTAACGACCTCATCCATACCATAGAAAATATAACAACAGACTGGGTCTCCACCTCTAAGAAGTTAACCTCCACTTCCGACCTTCCGGCTCCTTCTTCACTAAGTGGCCATGTAGTTGAGTTGTAGCTGCAATGAGGCACGTAGCCTGAATGCTCTGATGAAATATGACCCTCCTAAGCCTAAGGCAATTTCTACCACTAGCTGACACAAAGAATCATCCTGCCCTGAGTCGTCAAAAATTTACAATCATTTTTTTAATCCTTTAATGAGTCTGGGGACTCGTCCTCTGGCTATACGAATCAAAGTAAGAGTGTGACGGGTTAACTTATCGAACCTGATGGCATATTCCGATACCATTTTATGACCCGACACAGCCGTAACTTCCACGCCGAGTAGACTTTGTAGACTTCAAGTTGTCTGAATAAATCATCTGGTACTGAGGTATAGGGTTATTAAGCAGGTAGACGTACCGGAATTCCCAGCTTTATCTCTTGCAAAAACAATCCCCGGCCTTATACATTCCAAATCAAAACCGATATGACATGTAGCCTCTCAATCAATTCCTTGACAGTGGACCTCCCCACGTGGCACAAGTCATAGGTCACAATACTTGGTAATCCACGATGTTAAACTTCACGACTCATATAAATCAATCCTGTTGCTTTACACTTATTCCCATGGTGTGCAATACCTCATAGTGGCGGTCAAGAAAATCTTGTGGGTCTTCAAAAGATATACCACTGAAATGGAGTGGAACTTTTTTGGTAACCTGTCTAACCTCAATAAACCGACTAGTGCATCCTGCAACCATGGAGTAGCTATAAATCCTTCCGGAATCTGATCTAGTCCACATATACGGACTGTGCTAGAACCTCCGCAAATAGATCCATTTGAGACTGTACAATAAGTGCCGATGTTCGAGCTTCAGACTGCGCTCTGCTTCTGTCTCTTCCCTCGATCGTAGCTGTCATTGGGGCTTCATCTCTTGTCCGGTCGTAGACGCTTCGCATGTTGTCGAGATTAGTGAGAGGACAAGAGTAGGCAAGTTCAATCATCAATGATAGAATAAATTCGCACGATGGAGAATGAAGAGAAGAGGAGTATCCTAACTTTGCAGCCTCTGGGGGATAAATACAGACGTCTCTGTACCGATCCCTCAGACTCTACCAAGTTTGTCCGTGAGTTGTGAGACCTAAGCAACCTAGAGCTCTGATACCAACTTGTCACGACCCGAAATCCCACCTTCGGGCCATGACTGCGTCAAACGTTGAACCCGCTAGACAAGCCAACGTTTGAACTAAATAAATCTCAATAGCCACTAAAACGAACAAGATGACTAAGGCATCGATGGCCCACAATGAAATTTAACAAAATAACCAAAATACAACTTAGCACTGGCTAAAATAAAACCCATATACCAATCCCAGAACTGGTGTCACATACTCACGGACTATCTAAGAGATTACTACAAACAAAAGGTTTGAAAATAAATACATAGNAACATAAAGAAGTGCAGGTGTAGCATCAGTACAACCGACCCCATGTACTGAGTAAGTGTCGAGCCTAACCTCGGCGAAGTAGTGACGAGGTTAGGACCAACAACAACATATGTACCTGTACAGTTTTATATAATAACTAGAAAGATGGAAACAGAAATAAGCCAGTGAGACAGATACGGGGAGAACATGCTGGGGAGATAGGGGTAACAATATGCTAGCACAACAGAACAGGGTAATAAATGAAACGTAAAGACAAGGCAGAAATTTAACTTCTCAAACATATAATGAACAGAAAAGGCACGACATGTCCCCTCGTGCATAACCTCACAATCACTCGGCACGGAATGTCCCCTCGTGCATAACCTCACAATCACTCGGCACGGAATGTCCCCTCGTGCATAACCTCACAATCACTCGGCACGGAATGTCCCCTCGTGCATAACCTCACAATCACTCGGCACGGAATGTCCCCTCGTGCATAACCTCACAATCACTCGGCACGGAATGTCCCCTCGTGCATAACCTCACAATCACTCGGCACGGAATGTCCCCTCGTGCATAACCTCACAATCACTCGGCACGGAATGTCCCCTCGTGCATAACCTCACAATCACTCGGCACGGAATGTCCCCTCGTGCATAACCTCACAATCACTCGGCACGGAATGTCCCCTCGTGCATAACCTCACAATAACTCGGCACGGAATGTCCCCTCGTGCATATAAGTAACAAACAGTCAGCACGACATGTCCCATCGTGCAACAAATAATAAAACAAAGCAACAATAATGTGAAAGTCAACATTTCGAAGTCTCAAGTACATGAAAATATTCAATACAATTCTATTGCCCCAGCAAGGAGAAAACATAAATTACAAACTCGACAATGCCCGACAAGGGTCTCAGCTATAACCAACCTCGCATCGGAATTACAATTTTAACAATGTAAGCCTCAACTGAAATAAATCACTCAATAACTCTTCACGTCATGAAACAACATCAAGGTATCATTTTTAACTCATCAACTACTCATAGTGCGGAGAATATCAAGAACACAGTAAATTTCATCACAAATGACTCACGGGCATGCTTGACCGCAACGCATAGGCACTCGTCACCACGCCTATACGTTGGACATGAGTTACACATAGCAAATAAGACTCTATACCTAATCCCTCAAGCTGAGGTTAAGCCAAACACTTACCTCGGCTCCAAAAATTGCAAGTCAAGCCTCAATCAGAGCATTTCCTCTCGAATCCCACTCCGAATCGGGAATATATAAACATAATGGATTTATTAACAGCAATAAGTACTCAATAAACCAATTCCCAAGCCAAATTATACATTTCCTACTATTTCTCCGAGAATACTAAAATTCGACCCCGGGCCCACACGTTCAGATTTCCGAAAATTCATGAAGGAATTCATTACCGCGAGTCTAAGGATCGAAGTTATGTAATTTATACAAGAATTTATGGCCTAACATGGAAAATCCCAAAAATCCTCAAGAACCCTAAAATTACTACCTAATTCTATGATTTTTAGATGATTTAGTAGTGAATTTAACTAGGAATTAGTGTTTGAAACTAGTAAAACTATGGAATTTACTTACCTCAATAACACTGGGGAAAGGTTCTTTGAGAAGCTCTCTAAAATCTTGAAGGGGAAGATGAAAATGGTGGAATAAGGCTAAGTCCCGTATTAAATAACACTGCCCAGTGATTTCTTCACTGCGGTCGCGACAAGAGGTCTGCGATCGCGAAGGCCAACTGGCCAGACCTCTGCGATCGCGGCAGGGGTCCTGCGATCGTGAAGAACAACTGGCAAGACCTCTGCGATCGCGGTAGGGGTCCTGCGATCGCGAAGAACAAACTCACCCGGCCCAGACGCGACTCAATGCGATCGCAAGACACGGGATGCGATCGCGAAGGTGTGGAACCCAGACCTCTGCGATCGCGGAGAGGAGGCTGCGATCGCGGTGAACAATCACTAGCCCAGCAAAATCCTTCTCTGCGATCGCAACCCACCTTCTGCGATCGTAGAGAAGGAAACCAGATAGCAGATTTTCTGGTTTTTCCAACTTAGCTCCCGGGGGTCTAAAGCACCCTCGAGCCCCTCGGGACCTCGTCAAAAGCACCGGCAAGTCTGTATTCATGATACGGACTCGATCAAACTTCTAGAACATGAAAAACAACAACGAAAACTCGAAATCAAACTCCAAAACCAAATTAATCAAACTTAAGAACTTTGAAATTCTAGAATTCACTTCAACGCGCCGAACCGGCCTAAGATACTCGGAATGACTTCAAATTTTGCAGACAAGTTATAAATGACACAACAGAACTACTCCCGATCTCGGAATTTCATTCAGACCTCGAGAACATAAAATCACCTTTCAAGCCAAATTTCAAATTCTTTAAAAACCTCAAAACTTCATTACCTCCAATTATCCTCATTCGGATCCGAACCAATCAAATCAAGCCCGTTTCACACCAAATTTCACAGATAGGACAAATAACATATAATAAACCTGTCCCGGGCTTCGGAACCACAATACGGGCCCGGTAACATGGCTTTCACATAATTACTCATTTTCACAATCCCTTATTATTTCCTGAAAACAATTTTCTTTAAAAATTCATTTCTCGGGCTTGGGACCTCGGAATTCGATTCCGGGAATACGCCCAAGTCCTATATTTTCCTATGGACCCTCCGGGACCGTCACATCACGGGTCCGATTCCGTTTACCAAAAATGTTGACCAAAGTCAACTTTATCCATTTGATTATCACAAATTCCATTTTCCCTTCAATTTCAATATCAAGACTTCCCGGCTACATGCCGGGTTGCGCACACATATTGAGGTGAGATTAACAGAGGCTTTCGGGCCTCGGAATACAGAATTAGCTGGAATTACTTAGGATGACCTTCTGGGTCATCACAACTCGGACTAGGAAGTGCGTCTCCTAGGGGTGAAACTTAAATGAACCAAGATAGGAAGTGCGTCTCCTAGGGGTGAAATTTCAATTTAGGAAGTGCGTCTCCTAAACAAAATATGACTTGAAAGATCCAGACTAGGAAGTGCGTCTCCTAGGGGTAAAACTTCAATGACTCAAACTAGGAAGTGCGTCTCCTAGGGGTGATGTGATCTTCTCAATAGCCTTTGAATAAGAAGAATTGAGGCATTACACCTGAAAAATTCAAGCATTGATATGAACATAGCCTTCATCCCTGTTTCAGACAAAGAAAAACTTGTGAGTTTAAACATGGTGGTTAGTTTGTGGCCTTGACCTTGAGGGCTTTTGCTCTTTCACTTGACATGATAACTTTGATTTCCACTTGGAAAACCTTGCTTGTTATTGGTTAACCACTTTCTCTGTCAACCCTTATCAATGAAAACACTTCTAATCCGTTCAAGCCCAATACCTTATACCCGGTGTATTGCTCATGATTTGACATTTACCAAGTCTTTGCATTTCACATGAATCCCAAGGCACATTGATTATCAACAAATCAATTTGCATATTGTCCTTTCCTGAATTATGACACCTTGATGTGCTAGCCAGATGCCGCTCTGTGCAATTGAAAAGCTGGTAGCAAATTTTGAAGTCATTTCTCACTTGTTTTGACCAAATGGACTCAAAAGGAGGAATTGAACAAAGCAAAAGGGACAGAGTAAGGGACAATGGAAAGAGATGATATCAAACAAGAAAATTACAAAGTAGAAACTTATTACATGTGGACACCAGCTCTAATGACTATGACATGCATTTTTGGATTGAGCAGCCTAATCTGTCAAGAAAGTCTAATATTTCACTCTTGTTATACCTATGTGCCGTGAAACTGGGCTTCAATGCTCTGATCATCCTATCTGATTCACGATCCTTATTTGACTTGTAGTGCCCGAAGGGTTTTCACCATCAAGCCTCTCTCATTTGGCTCTTTCTCTCAACTCACCGTCGCTTTATGGTGCCCCTAAGGGTTTTCACCAATAAGACTCTCTCATTTTATCATTGTCTCTATTTGTTCTAAGAACAAGGTATTACTCATGATTCAAGAAAATCATACTTTCACCACACACTTGCTTTGGCATCCTCAAAGATCAGGCGGAAGGTCTTTCTTTGGATCGTAATGTAGGATTTTGGATAGCGTTAGAAAGAAAGGATGACATGACTGCTCAAAATAATTTAAGAAAAAAGGGTTCAAAATTACAACTTTTGAAATCAGATCTCTTGGCCAAAATTAAAACTTCTGCCCCAGTTTCCTTGTTTGGGGAATTCTTTTTTGATTTGATTTTTTTTATTTTTGATTTTTTTGGACTTTTCTTTAATGAGACCGAACCTTAGAGTGAGGTTGCCTGCGTATCCTTAACAGGAATCAGGTCGAACATAGTTCTAACGTCTGACCTAACTTTTCTTCTTTTGCTTCTTTTTTTCGTCTTTTTCTCTTCTTCTTATTTTCTTTTTTTCCCTTTATTTTTCTTCTTTTTATCTTTTCTTCTCTTTTTCTCTTGTTATTTTTATTTTCTAGATCCTAACTCTACTTTTGATTCCAAAAGAGGAGTATGAGACAAAACAAATAAGGGCTCAACGGGGTAGCAAAAGATAAAAGTGTTTGGGTAGCAGAATAAAATGCCTTCGTCATGCCAAACTTTAAAAATGCCAAGTACAAGCATGCAATTGAATAAGCAAAGAAATCATATATAGTATCTATTGATGACATCAACACAAACAAAAGTGCCAATGAGCAATACCTTTGTCCCAACGAATGACCCTTGCTGGTTCGAAACAGACTTGACTCAACCTTATCTTGATGTGGAAGAATGCATTTCAACACTGACTGATCTACCTCAAACTTCTTGAGAGACATTCCCTGGTAGTACGTTCTCATCAACCTTTTGATTTCCTGGACTAACTGCCTCAGTTTCACTCAACTCAAGCGTCAGGTTATCTCAGAATGCATGAATCTTTACTTGTTTCCTCAAATGCACTCTTTTATCATATTCAAAATTGTTTCATTGCTTCATGATTAAACTAACTTTCAAGAACAGGCTGAGAATTATGTGTGCATGCCATGTCACTAGAGTCAACATGAAAAGAACTATAAAGGGAAAAGTAACCTAAAAGAAAAAAACTGACTAGAACTACCGGAAAACAAAAGATTGCATTAGACAGATGGTGAAAAGGGTTTGAACAAAACAAGCAAAATAGACATGGGTTACAACCCTGGAACAATCCTAGATAACACTAGACGAGTTACTACAATAAAATAAACTAGGAAAATAAGAAGAACAAGGGTTTGAGCCACAAGACCATATCCAGATTACAACCCTGAAATAATTCGGACGACAAAAAAGACTACAAAATGAACCACCAAAACTCCTTCTTGGCTACCCAAGAAAGGAGTGTCTTTCCAATCACCAAGCTCGACATCTTAGCCACTGAGTTCCGCATCAAAAGTGTCGGGACCTTCACCGACTTCAATCACATTGTCTTCACCAGGCAGCTCATTGACTCCTTCGACCAATCTTTCATCATTGCAAACCATCCCAACAATTGGTACATTGTCAAGTACCTGTATAGGATTATGTGTGAAACTTGGGGTATTACTGCCTTGGACCAAAATTATCCCTTCTTGAACCATTCTTTCTATTTCCCTTTTCAAAGAACGACAATCTTCAATGCTATGCCCATGGACATTAGAGTGGTACATGCATCGTATAGTAGGATCAAAACCTTTTGCATATGGTTCTGGAGTATAGCCAAGGAGCGGCTCAATCAGGCCAGAATGTTTCAACTTCTCAAACAAGATTGTGTAGGATTCCCCAATTGGCGTGAAACTATTTCGTTGCCTCTGTTCCACTCTATGCCCCTATATTCTATGGTTATTGGGTGCTCGAAAATGTTGTGAAGGTGAACGAGTATTTTGCGGTGCTGGTGCTCGCCAGAAAGGGTGACCCAGTGGTTGAACAAATGACTGGACATTGTACGAAGGATAATGCTGAGGAGGATTATGTGGAGCTCGGGGATAGGTTTGGGGTTGAGGTTGAGGCTGTGTATATTTGTGAGGTGGACCCGCGGGGCCATGTCGTGATCCTGAGACAACCATGGCAACATCATCATGTTCCTTTTGACCCAGCAAGATTCACGTGTCGTTCTGAGTTGCTTGTGTTGTGGCTTTTAAAGCATAATAGCTCATGACCTTGCTTGACTTCAGCCCATCTTCTACCATTTCTCCCATTTTTACCACATTATTGAAAGGCTTACCAATGACAGAGATCAAATAGCCATAGTAAGTGGGCTCCAGAGCTTGAAGAAAGTATTTAACCATCTCATCTTCTTCCATCGGAGGATTGACTCGTGCAACTTGCTCCCTCCAACAGAACCCATATTCTCTAAAGCTCTCATTAGGCCTCTTTTCCACCTTTGTCAGAGACAAGCGGTCTGGGACAATGTCTATATTGTACTGAAAATGCAGAGCAAAAGCCTGAGCCATATCATCTCATGTATACCACCTGTTGGCGTCCTGGCGGGTGTACCATTCTAAAGCTGCTCCACTCAGACTCTGGCTGAAGTATGCCATCAACAATTCGTCTTTTCCCCCGGCGCCTCTCATTTTACTACAGTAACCTCTCAGATGAGCTACAGGATCCCCATGTCCGTCATACAAGTCAAACTTGGGCATCTTGAACCCGGAAGGTAGTTGAACATCAGGGAACATAAACAAATCCTTATAGGCTACGCTCACCTGACTTCCTAACCCTTGCAAATTTCTCAATGACTGCTCTAAACTCTTTACCTTTCTAGATATCTCCTCTTGCTCCACGCTCTTGGGTGGTTTCTCAGTTTCAACATGAGGCTCAAAGTGAGGAGTGTAGGAGTAAGGATCTGGGACTTTGAAGGTTGGTTTGGGATCATAATATTGGGTATCTGGAGCTTGGAACGCAGGCTCACAAGAGGATTGGTGAAGGGTGACTTGTGGAGGCGGTAAAACAATAGGAGCAGATGTTGGAGTAGGGTATGAAGTTGTTTTGGTTGGTGGGGCATGAAAATTCTGAGACAAAGTGCCGGGGTAGGAGGGGTAAGGGATGAAGCCTGGTGCATGTTGTGGGGAAAGGTCAACGGTGTTGGGCATTTGGGCTCGGGATAGTGGTGGAATGGAAGCAGGGTTTTATGCATAGCTGGTAGGGAATGAAGGTGGAGGGTGTCCCCTAACCCAGGCCTGATACATTTCTGCCATCTGATGTTTTACCCTACGGAGCTCCTCTTTCAGTTCTGATTCTGACTCAACAGTTTCCCTCGGCGGGTCCACAACTCCTGTGTTTGTTTCTTTGGTATTCATGGCTGTCTAGCGCTTTGACCTAGTGTTGTATGGATGAATCGCCAAAGTGCCACAAACTAACCACCCTCTGTTATGATAACAATAAAAGTAACAAAGAAGAGCAAAACAAAGCCAACATGTTAGCGTTAGGGCATTTATCATATATACAAATCACATTGCGTGCAATGCACCTAGCAACAATTAACAGTTTTTAAATGGCTTTGAGGGTCGTAGGGTCATATGGCATCACCCCGATTTTACTCTCCTTGCCCTTTCCTTCTTCATTTCCTCTCCTTTCTTTACGATTATCGCTCTTTCTTTCTCTGATTTTTCACATCCCACAACTTCATCTCTCTTTTTTTCTTTTTTTTTCTTTTTTTTTTAAATTTTTATAAATGATTTGATCGAACCCTATGTAGGTTGCCTACGTATCATGTTCCACATGAATCATACCGAGCGTAGTTCTGGAAAAAATAATGGATAAATAAACTAAAAAAATACAAGAATCTTTTTGGATTTTTCATTTATAATTTTTTTTTGGTTTTTCAAATACAAAACTGGAAGTACTATAACAAAATACTGGACAATCTTAACTAGACTGACGGGCTCGATACTACTATACAAGACTAAAAATTAAAAGACAATATAATAGACTCAAAAATAAAAAGTTTCTTCAAGCAGCTCGTGTATGCACAATCTTGACTAAAATGGTCCTGGGTATCTTTCATGCTCGAGTTGTGGCACATGTATCCATACCTGAATGAGAAAAACAAGACTAAATAGATCAGTGACTCAAGACACCTCCTATTGGACACATGCAAGGTATGATTGGGTTATTTTTGCAAAATGACTTATGTGGTCAAGGATGACTATTAATGCAAAACTCAATAAAAGTGACCTCAAAGACATGGGAATACTTCACTGAAACTCATATGACTTCAAACTCCCGAATATTATGGCCCCAGAAATTACTTTGCAAAAGTGACCCACTTTGCAAAAATGGTCGATGTGGCCAAACACAGCTAGAAATGTAAATTCAATAAGGGCCGACCATAAAGTAATATGACACCTAGTTGTGGACTCAAGATACTAAGACATGGGTTGTTGAACCACTTTTGCGAAAATAACCCCATTTTGCAAGAATGATCGATTTGGCCAAAAGTGGCGAGACAAGCAAATTCAACAGGAATGGACCTTAACATTAAGAGGGCACCTTGCTGTAGACTCTGACAAAAACGACCGATATGACCAAATGTGGCTAGACATGCAAGATTTGGCTAAGACCTCGTGAAGCCAAGAACCTAAGACACACTAGGAAGACCGGACCCTATGTGGGATGCCTACGTATCTCGCCCCAAAAGACGAGAATCGGGTATGCGTAGTTCGGGAAGATTGGATACGGGAAGAAAACACTAATTTGGAAAAAAACATATTTTTGTCTTTTTGAAAAATGATGAAATAAGTAAAAAAATTTGGATTTTTTTTATCATTTTGAAAATAATGGGAGAGTGCAAAATCTTTTTAGATTTTTCATTTTCATTTCTTTTTTGGTCTTTTTCTTGAAAAGGTTGTGAAAGAAAACTAAGCCTTACTTGATCCATTTTTCACCCTTCCTTTCTTTCTCATTTACCCTCAAACCGTTATTGGTCCGCCAAATGAACCCATTTACCCTTAAATATGTAGCATGTGACACATAGTGATGATTAAATGTTCTTTGGGACATGGGCCCACTTTGACATAATTTAGACAGGCCTCCTACAAAGGGGCACGGTGCCTGGGACCGAGCCCTGCTAAGTATAAATGATATGATGCAAATAAGCATGACCTAAAGGCTGACCTAAGGTTGAGGGTTCACTAGACAAGGCAATTCGGGGTGGCACGTGGTCGATGGCGGCTGCTTTAGCTGTCCGCCAACTCCACGCTCCCATGCCACCCCCCCCTAAAGACACAGGTGACTCAAAGAAAAGGCCGTGTACACTCAAACGTAATCCAGAAGACTTGTTGCAGAAAGAAGACCCATGGTTATGAAAATTATGACAATTTATAAAGCAGTAAAACATAAAGGAAAAACTATACACAAATAAGAAACTAGCAAAAATGACATAAACAAAAGAAAAATCAAATAAATATACAAAACACATAAAAACCTCAACCGAATATCCTAAAAATCCAACAAGATCAAGTACTAGCTCGAACCAGCAATTCCCCAGCAGAGTCGCCAGAGATGTCACACCCCTTTTTTTAAAAACAAACTTCACTAAACCCTCTTAAAAATGATAAAAAGATTTGGTGAAGTTCAAAAAGGGTTTTCAATTAGAAAGTGACAAAGAATTGTGTTTTAACTCAGAGTCGCCACCTGGCATTTGGTTTCGGTGTGCCAGGTCACCGTTTTTTAATTTAAATAAAAAAATGACAATTTCATTTCAAAACACATTTGACTCTTAAACTAAGTCTGCACCAGAGATTCAGGTAAGGGGCTTCATTTGACTCGGGGAGAAGGTGTTAGGCATTCCCCGAGTCCCATAACTAGTACGATTGCGTACATGATCAAGTTGGCTTTAAAGAATACTCAGATTGAGGTATAAAAACACGAAAGAAAATAAACAATCAAAAGAGGCTCGAAGTCGTCCCCACCTAAAAAAATAAAAATATAAGTAAAATAAAAAATAATATGCTACGCTTCCTCAAAGTGTTCCATCATTGACCTACAAATACAAATGCTTCGGGGCATACCCCGGGTAAAAATATATACAAATTCCTCAAGGCATTTCCCAGATATACTCAACTAAAGGGAACAACCTCTCACCTTGAAATTAAACAAACAAAATCCTAAAGTTTGCCTGCCCGAACGAAGACAACCTAACATGCTCCTAGTGATCAAAATGATGAAATAAAAGTAAAGTTAATATTAAACCCAATACATGTGTAGACTGTGACCAAAGATCAACCCGTTTATTTTCCAATAAACCAAATTTCTGTTTCATCTAAAACCATTCCCGCAGCCCAACTAATATCCATTCCTCTATCCCCCTTTAATTAAATAACTGATGCCCTGTATTCATCACATACATGGAATTAACTAACTAGAGTAACCAACCAACCATTTAGAAGCAAATGAAGGAGTTAAATAGGAAACAATCGAGAATATGATGCTCGCCTCTTTATCTTAGCTAATGCAGTCATATTTTCAAGTCTAAAACCAGTCAGATTCCCAGCGAAGAAGGCGAAATCATTTGAACTCACTTAACTACAAATCATGAATTACTTATGCGGCAAAACAACAAAAAAATAACTGAGACAAGAGCAGATATAAGCAGTAAAGCAACACAGATAGAAATCAAGTAGGATTAGTGAAGATAAATGGACCTCAACGGGATTTTATTAACGAGAATTAAATTATAGCGAACACGATGATTGAAATCTTGCTGAAAAATGCAATGACAACCGAAAATTGATCCGCGAACCACAAAAATAACCTCGAAAGACATGGACGAATTGAATCCTCACCGGAAACCAAATAATCAAGGGGATCCGAAATCCGACGAACTGGACAAGCAGATCTAAAAAATGTAAAACTTATTCTGTCCGTAAAATTTATCCTTCCATTTCAGTCACAAAAAAAACGTGATTCCTTTTCCCCTGAAGTCTCGCTCTTCCTACCGTGTGTGGGGTTGGCTCCGACGAGTTTTGGGGTTGAGAGTGAGGGTGAAGAGAGGGGCTAGCGGCCGACTGTGAGAAGGTGGAGAAGGGACGGCTATTTTTGTGTGTGTGAAACGATGGTGAAGAAGAAGAGCTGGACAGTGGCGCTATGGTGGGTGGTCATGCGGCGGCAACGGCGGCTGATGGTTTGAGAGGAGTTGTTGCTGCTGGGTTTTGTGGTAAGGAGGTGAAGCTGATGGGTGGCGGCGGTGGCTCTTGGTTGGGTGGCTGGAGAGGCATTGGGGGGAGGCGCGACAGCTGGAGAGGCAGTTGCTCCGACGGAGGCTGGACAGAGGTGGTCACTAGGCGGCGGCTATGGCGTTTGGTAGGGGTGGTACGTCGGCTGGGAGGGTTTTTTTTTTGTGAGAGTCTGCTAGCGTATTTTTTAGGGTTTTGGGTAAGAGGTCTGATGGTTTTTTCGTGAGTGTAAATATTGTTTTCTCTTGAAATCTTAAGGTAAGGAGAAAGAAAAAATTGATAAAAACCTATGGGGCCCATTGTGCATGTAAAGTTGTTATGGGATTATGTCTATTTGTGATGATGTATCATATATATATATATATATATATATATATATGAAGAAAAAAAATTATTTAGTACTACTTATCAAAAATCTTATACTAAACTTTAGAATGAAATTGTTTTTGGTGTTTTTAGAGTTATGTTCAAAATTAAAACTAAAGTTGACTAAAATCCTATAAAAAGAAAAAATAAGTAAATATTTTAAAATACTACTTTGAGAAGTTGGGCGGGTAAAAAATTATGCGTCTAAAACAGTCAATCATGCCTCCCAATCACTCGTCACTCGGCACTCACACTCAGTAGGTACCTGCGCTCATTGGGGGTGTACAGACTCCGGAGGGGCTCCTACAGCCCAAGCGCTATAAACAGCCAAATCATGGCATCAATCACTCTGGCACTCGGCCTCTCACATATTATAACAGTGTAACATGCTGCGGCGTGCAGCCCGATCCAAAAATATCCTCACAATACTGGCTCTCGGCCTCGCTCAGTCAGAAACACTCAAAATTTCACTCGGGCCATAAATAAACGGGGTTCTCGACCCAAAATAATGTTTTATATCATGAAATAATATCAACAAGTCTGAGTGTCAAAAAAATAGTTCAACGTGAATGACTGAGTGTAAAATCATAACTTTCGCAGTGAGGGATATCAGAAAAATAGCCCCCATGGGGTTTAAACAAATCGGCACGAGGCCCCAAACATGGGTTACAACCCAACTATATCAAAAGCAATGAAAAAATGATTTATCATGTGATTTAAAAGCAGTTCCGCAACTCAATAGTTGCCTCGGGAAGAACAAATTTCAAATTCCCCAATCAGTACACGCCACACACTCGTCATCCAGTGTGTGCGTCACGTCAAAACAGTGAAAAGATACTAGGTCCGGGGTTTCATACCCTCAAGACAAGATTTAATGTTATTACTTACCTCAAACCAGCCCAAAAAGCTACTCCGCAATACTCTTTCCCCTCGAATCGGCTCCCAAAAGCTCCGAGTCTCAATGAAGAATTATCGATTTCCCTCTTCAAAAACCCTTCAAAGCTTCAAACCCGTATGATAATGGGGAAAAGAAGACAAAAATTCGCTAAGGAACTTTTTTATATTTTATGCCAGGTATTTCCGCACCTACGGTCAAAATCTCGCACCTGCGGACCCGCACCTTCGGTTTCTGGTGTGCACCTGCAGTCCCAGGTGCGCACATGCGAGAATTCATTAAAGATCAAAGTTCCACACCTGTAACTCCATTTTCGCACCTGCGACTCCGCAGTGCGGTCCCACATCCGCATCTACAGCCTTTCACTGACCCAGCCAATCTCCGCATCTGCGGAGTCCTTTCCGCTTATGTGGGCCCGCACCGCAGGTGCGGTCACACAAAAAATCATTTTGCAGCAAATTCCAAGTCCAAACCTCCGTTAACCATGCGAAATTAATCCCGAGCCCCTCGGGGCCCCAACCAAAAATACCAACCAGTCATAAATGATCGTCCGGACTTAGTCGCACCCTCAGAACACGCAAAATAACATCAAAACACTAAATTCACCTCGAATTCAAGCCTATGAACTATGAAACTTCTAAATTTCGCCAAAGATGCCGAAACCATCCAAAACACATCCGATTGACCTCAAAATTTGCACACACATACAAAATGACACTACAAACCTGTTCCAACTTCCGGAATTCCATTCTGACCCTGATAGCCTATTTTCCATTGCCGACCGAAAATCGCCAAAAACTAACTTTCGCCAATTCAAGCCTAATTCTACACCGGACCTCCAAACTACATTACGAACACACTCCTAAGTCCCAAATCACCTAAAGAAACTACTCGAGCCATAAAATACACATTCCGAGATCGTCCACCAAAAAGTCAACCCCTAGTTTACTTTTCTAACTATAAGGCTACTTTAAGAGACTAAGTGTCTCAATTCTTACTACCACCACTCCGAACCCGAACCACCCGACTCCAACACATCATAAACCACTAAACAATGCATAACCAGGAAGAAACAGAAATAACTGTGCAAATTCTACGGAACGACCGGTCGGGTCGTTATAGTGATTTTTTTATAAGGCAAAGAGATTGATTTCTAAGTTAAGACTTTCATCAATGAGAATTGATTGTTGTGAAGATGGTTGCATGTTATATTATAAAGATAATGCAACTTTAGATAGTTGTAAATTTTGGGAAAAGCCTCGTTTCAATAGGCTTTCCAGCGGGAATATGTTCGCTATCAAGGCGATGCATTATTTACCCCTTATACTTAGGTTAAAGAGGTTATATGCGTCGATGAGTTCTTCTCCTCATATGAGATGGTACTTTGAAAATAGAAGACCACCTGGTGTTATTTGTCATCCTTCAAATGGAGAAGCTTGGAAGCACTTTGGTAGGACATATCCAGATTTTGCTAGTGAACCAAGGAACATTCCGTTTGGTCTATGTGCGGATGGCTTGACGCCGTTTCTATATCTGTGACACCATATTCATGTTGGCCTGTCTTTCTTACACCTTATAATCTACCACCCGAGTTGTGCATGACTAGTCCATATATATTCTTAAATTGAATTATCCCCGGTCCACGTAATCTGAAAAGTTTGATTGATGTATATTTGCAGCCTTTGATTGATGAGCTAAAACAATTGTGGTATGATGGTATTGAAACATATGACATATCAATCAATCAGAATTTCAATTTGGGTGCTAATTTTATGTGGACTATTAACGATTTTCCTGCATATGGAATGTTGTCTGGGTGGATGACTGCTGGGAATCTAGCTTGTCCTTACTGCATGGAAAATAGTAAAGCGTTCACTTTAAAACATGGCCGAAAGCAATCATGGTTTGATTGTCATCGTAATTTTTTGCCTCATGATTCTGAGTTTAGAAGGATGAAAAATGCATTCAAAAAGAATAAAATGGCATATGATTCTCCACCTCTGATACTTTCAGGTGAGGAAATTTGGGAGAGGGTCCAGAACTTTAGTAAAGTTACTGAAGCTCCACCTTATAGATTCCCCGGATACGGTGTTACTCATAACTGGATGAAACAGAGTATATTTTGGGAGTTGCCTTATTGGAAGGATAATCTTCTCCGTCACAACCTTGATGTCATGCATATTGAGAAGAATTATTTTGATAATTTGTTCAACACAGTGATGGATGTTAAACGTAAGACAAAGGATAACCCGAAGGCTAGAATGGACTTACAAGAATATTTTGGGCGGCCTGAATTATACTTGTAGACAGCAAATAATGGTAAGATATTCAAGCCCAAAGCAAGTTACACATTTACTTTGGAGGAAAGACGACAAACTTGTGATTAGGTTACGAAATTGAATATTCCTGAGGGTTATGCGTCGAATCTTGGAAAAAAAGTTGATATGGAGGTAAGGAAGTTGAGCCATTTGAAAAGTCATGACTGTCATGTTTTCATGGAGACCTTAGTGCCTATTGCATTTTGTGGTTTGCCTGACATAATCTGGAAACCTATCACAGAGATTAGTTTGTTTTTCAAAGACTTGTGTTCTACCATATTAAGGGAAGAAAACCTACTCCGGATGGATTAGAACATTCGTGTAACTTCTAGTAAGATGGAAAAGATATTGCCATGTGTGTTTTTTTATGTGATGGAACACCTTCCAATCCACCTTGTACACGAGGCACGACTTGGAGGGTCTATTCAATGCAGATGAATGTATCCCTTTGAGAGGTAATATTATAAATTTGATGTAATTTTTTGTTTTATTTGAATGTTCTTGGCTAACATGAAATTATGTAGGACAATTGGAAAATGCAAACAATTTGTTAAGCAGAGGAATATGATTGAAGGATCTATATGCGAAGCTTATCTTGCAAAGGAAACTGCTCATTTTTGTTCTTATTATATTGAGAGTAATGTGCCATGTGCTAGGAATAGGCCCAATAGGCACACAGCGAATGTGTGAATGATCCATTATATCCGCATATGTCCATATTCAATCAACCAGGCCGATGTTCTAAAGATGTTAGAAAGAGAAGTTTGAGTGATATGGAGTACAAGTCAGCTACACTTCATGTGTTGCTAAATTGTCCCGAATTTGTACCATTTCTCAAGTAAGTATTGATTTAGTAGTTATCAAAATATAAAATTTACTGTGATTACATCTCGATGCAACAACTAAAAATATTTGACGCTGTATATACGGGATTTGATATGTGGTTCAAACAATTTTTAAGTTTATCCTTATAATGTTATAATGTCTACATGGATCACATCCATCCATGTCACATCCACTCGGGTCACAGCCATTAGTATCACAGCCATTTGGGGTCCATCCAGCTATGTCGCAGTCACAAGGATCGCAGCCATCTTCATCAGCGACTCCATCTATTTCAGGACTTCGTCTGCGAGGTAGTAGCTCTGACCCCCCCTACACCTTGCACACATGCCTCTGATATATATGCTACGGATGATGATGATGACGACGAGGAGGTGCATTATGATCATTATGGCTGGATCATCATAGTCCCTGAGGGTGATGGGTAAGAGTTATTTGTTATTTTTATGTTTATTGTTTTGTAAACTTTGTACTAAGATATTTGTTACACCCCATGTTTTCGTACGTGAGAGTACATCGTAAGTCAATTGATGTAAANTTACAAATATTTAAGATCATGAATAACGAGTACCAAGAGGGTTGGAAAGCTTAGAAGCTAAACCAATTGAAGAAAATAAGTTTCGTCGAAAGTCGACGAGTTTGGAATGTTATAACATGTACTATAGGGTGAGACTATGGTTCATTACATGATAAGGAGTTTATGCTATGAGTTAATTTTTATCGTATGATAGTTGTGTTCTACGTTTTGAAGTCAAGCAAGTGGTGGAACAAAAGTTGGCAAAGGTCTTCACAAGTTACACTCATAATGTGCTTAACATTAGGTTCAATGTAACTGAGATTTTCTCCCGATCTACTTAAAATTAGGGGATTATCTACCTACCAAACTTAATATATATGAGTTCCGTTTCCAATGCATTAAACCGTTCATCGATACGACATACGGTTAGAGAGATATTTGCAATTTCGCGAGACTGCGCAGACATCATAAGTGACAAGTAGGTGGATCACTAAAGATTTTTTAGCAATACATTTCATGTATTATATGAGGTCTTATTGGGACTTATTATATACCAAATTGAAGGTCTTGGAATGTAGTTTCCAACGCTCTTAACCGTTCATTCATACGACATCAGGATAAAAAGATATAAGCGTCGGAAGATGGACCAATCCTAGGGTGCCAAGCTAACGCCTCTTTGACTTTTCCAAACTTGATATATATAAACATTTGCACTTAGTCCGTACAAAAATGGTGGAAATAAGGTTTAAGTCGCGGAGGGTTTAATTATTTCATGCCCAGGTCAATACTCTTCGCGTTCGCGGTCAACGGGCCGCGTTCGCGTTGACCAACCTCCTTTGCCCTTCGCGTTCGTGGTCAACGGGCTGCGTTCGCACTGCCTTGCCCGGACGACCCTTCACGTTCGCATCCCCAGGCCCGCGAACGCATAGACCAAATGGCCTGGGGGCCCCTCGAGTGAAATAACCCTACGCGAACGCACCAGTAGCTCCGCGTTCGCGATGCACTGGAAAATTCCTCTCCGCGTTCGCACCTGCCCAGTCGCGAACGCATAGACCAAAATCCCCCAGCTCCCATTTCCCCTATACGAACGCGGTCCCCTTCCGTGAACGCATATGGTTAATTCCCTGTGCAGAAACACCAGAAAACCATCAGTGTTTTCAATTCCCAACGAGTCCGTTAACCAACCGAAATCAAATCCCGAGCCCCTCGGGACCCCAACCAAACTTACCAACACGTCCCATAACATCATTCAAACTTAGTTGCACTCTCAAAACACCAAAACTAACATCAAAACCCCAAATTTACATCGGATTCAAGCCTAAGAACTTTGATATTTCTAAAATTCACCAATGATGCCGAAACTATCCAAATCAACTCCGATTGACCTGAAATTTTGCAGACAAGTCCAAAATGACATTACGAACTTGTTCCAACTGTCAGAATTCCATTCCGACCCCGATAGCCTATTTTCCACTGCCGACCGGAATCGCCAAAAACTAACTTTCACCAATTCAAGCCTAATTCTACACCGGACATCACAAAATTATTCTGAACACACTCCTAAGTCCCAAATCACCTAACGAAGCTATCCGAGCCATAAAATCCGCATTCCGAGGTCGTTTACCAATAAGTCAACTCTTAGTTGACTTTTTCCATTTTAAGGCTATTCTTAAGGACTAAGTGCCTGAATTCTCATTTAACCATTCCGATTCCAAGCCTATCAACTCTAACACATTAATAACAGAATAACCAATCTATAATAAGTCAATAACAACAGTTATAATGCAGGTTTTACGTAACGACAGACCGGGTCGTTACATTCTCCCCCTCTTAAACAAATGTTCATCCTCGAACGAGTCTAGAAACATACCTGGAGTCTCAAACAAGTGAGGATACTTGCTCTGCACCTCCCGCTCGGTTTCCCAAGTAGCCTCCTCTACTGCCTGACCCTCCACTGCACTTTCACTGATGCTATCTCCTTAGATCTCAGCTTTCTGACCTCACGAGCTAAAATAGCTACTGGCTCAACCTCGTATGACATATCACCCTCGAGCTGAACTGTGCTGAAGTCTAACACATGAGACGGATCACCAACATATTTCCTGAGCATCGACACATGAAACACCGGATGGACACTCGACAAGCTGGGTGGCAAAGCAAGTGTATAAGCCACCTCTCCAACCTTCTGAAGCACCTCAAAAGGAACGATAAATCGTGGACTCAACTTTTCTCTCTTTCCGAACCTCATAAAACCCTTCATGGGTGATACTTTTAGCAGTACCTTCTCACCTTCCATAAATGATACATCCCGAACCTTCCGATCCCCATAGCTCTTCTGTCTAGACTTTGCCGTG
>ML299437.1:1493-26132 GCA_005239495.1 Nicotiana undulata | reverse complement strand
CTCTTAGTCTTATCCCACAGGTGCAAGTTAACTTAAACCTTCCGAACGTACGGGGTGCTACCCAAGTCATTTCTTTAACCACAAACCTTTGTTTAATGGATTCCTCTCCCAATGTGCTATACACAATCATATATACCTTATATAACCACGCCACGTTACGTATTTTACGTAAGAGAAGAGAGAAAAATAACACATGGGGTTTCACATATCTCCACTCCTATTATCATTCAATATTCTATGAAGTTAAACCTATGTGCTTCCTGTTTATTGATCTTAATCAGCATGACTACTTCTGTGTAGCTAGACCTATGTCTTTCCTGTTTATTGCTCTCAATCAGCATGACTATTTCTGTTATCATATGTAGTTAGACCTATGTCTTCCTGTTTATTTCTCTTAACCAGTATGTCCCTATTTCTGTTATCATGACCTCTTTTATGTGCTATGTGTCTCAATATACTTCTGTTTGGTATTGGTCTCCTAGTCATCTCTTTCTCAACTACTATGCCTCAGTCCCTATTCTCTATGACTTACATGATTAGTTCACTCTAAACTTCAATATGTGCATGTTCATTATATGCTTCCTATTTATTTCAACCAGTATGATTTAGTCTTGTTACTTCTTTGTCCCATATGGCTGTGTGGTTGGTGCTTCAACATGCTTCTGTTCGTGTTAACTAGTTCTAGCATGCTCCTGTTTGCCCTAGACGCTGTGATACCAACTTGTCACGACCCAATTTACCCTCCGGATGGTATCGTGACGGCACCTAGTCTCTACGACTAGGTAAGCCTAAAATTGTGGAAGAATAAATATAATAAAATAAAGACAGAAAGAAAAAACACAAGTAGACATAACATAGCCGGTCGGCATGTACAAATATAACTCCCAAAACCCGAAATTTCACATTTAGTCACAAGCTCTGCACTAAAATAGCTCTATACAACGAAGAAACAGAAATACATAAGATGTCTCTGTCTAAACTAGAATAGAAGGTGACTCGTAGGATTCTGCGGACGCGGCAGAATTACCTTGCGGTTTCCTCTAGGCAGCTACACAACCCCTAGCCATGGAACTGTGTACTGGTACCTAGATTTGCACACGAAAAACATGTGCAGGAAAGGGCATGAGTACACCACAATTGGTACCCAGTAAGTGCCAAGCCTAACCCCAATCAAGTAGTGACAAGGTCAGGTTAAGGATCTACTGGGTTTTCATAAGTGAAACAATATAAAAATAGTACAGAAGGATATAAATTCTAAGGTAAAGAATAAAAATGCATAATCCGAAAGTAAAACAACAACAGAGAGCCCTTGGCTCAGCACAACGTATCACACAGTGGAATCTCCCGGGATACATCCCATAGTTCCAAATGTAAAGATGCAGTACATGGGAAAAGCTCCCGGAATACGTCCGTAGTCCCAATTTAAATATGCAGTACAGGGGGAAAGCTTCCGGAATACGTCTGTAGTCCCAATTTAAATATGCAATGCGAATGAATGTTGGATAAGGTTTATTTAAACATTTCAGGAAAAGTCACAGGCAAGAAAAGGATAAGGCTAACTAACATGGTGCACATAGTATCAAATAGGGAATTTAGGTAAAACAGGTAGACATGCTCCTTCCTAATATAAACTACACAAATAGCACATTAAACAGTAAAATATGAGTGAAATGACTCATGGCATGGAAAGGAAAATGGGATTTTAGCAAAAATGGCCCGTGTACGTACTTGTCACCTCACGTACATGGCGCCCATACAACAAATAGTATCAAAACAACCTAAGGGGAAGTCCCCAACACAAAGCTAGGCAAGCCACTTACCTCGACTACTCTACTCAACTCGAAACCGCGTTCTTTCCACGAGTACCCGACTCTGAATGGCCCAAATCTATTCAATTCAATTTCATAATATAAATATCACTTTAAGAAATCAATATAGCTAATTAGTTCGACGCTAATAAGCGAAATTAGGAAAATTGCCCAGAAAGTCCCTCGGGCCCACGTCTCAGAATCGAGTGAAAGTTACAAATTTAGAACACCCATTCACTCACGAACTCACTCAAACAAGAATCATCAAAATCCGACGTCAAAATCTCGTAAAATCTTCAGATTTCTACTTGGGGAACCTTCCTCCCATTTTCATGATTTTTCACCCAAATTCATTGATTAGATGGAAGAAATGCTATGGATTAATGACATACCAGTGAAATAAGGTTAGGAATCGTTACCTATGAATCTTCTCCTCAAAACCCACTCAAAATTGTCAAATCCCGAGCTCCAAATCATTTTAGAAAAATATGAATTTCAAACCCTCCGATTTTGTATAAACAACACAGTGATCCCGCACCTGTGAGCCCATTTGCCTAGGCCCAATTCTGCACCTGCGCATCAAAATCCGCACCTGCGTTTCCGCACCTGCAGCTCCCCTTCCGCAGGTGCGAAACACCAGAACCAACAGTGCTTCAGCTGGTTTTTAAGTAAAAAAAACTTCCCGTTGGGCATCTGAATCATCCCCAGCCCCCCAGGACCTCAACCAAAACTACCAAACAGTCCTAATACCTCATACAAACTTAGTCGAGCCTTCAAAACACATCACATAACACCAAAATCACAATCTATGCATGTATTCAAGCCTAAGGATTTATGAAATTTCCAAAATTCACAACCGATGCCGAGACACGTCAAAACTAATCCGAATGAACTCAAATTTTACACACCGTTCAAAAATGACACTACGGACCTACAACCACTCTCAGAATTCCATTTTGAGCCCGATATCAAAATTTCACCTATCGGCCGAAATCGCCGAAATTCTAACTTTCGTCAATTCAAGACTAAATCTACTACTTACCTCGAAAATATATTCCGAACACGCTCTTAACCCCGAAATCATCCAACAGAGTTAGCGAATTTGACAAAATTCCATTCCAAATCCGTCTTCACACAGTTCCAACTATGGTTCGATTTCTAAAGCTTAAACTCACATATTGGGACTATGTGTCCAAAAACTCTTCGAAATTTACAACTAATCATTATGAAAAGTCCCATAAATAAATACGCACGTGGGGAAAACAGTCATTAGGGTATCGGGGCGCTAACTCTCAAAACGACCGACCGGGTCGTTACAGTTTGACTACTGGAGTTCAAGTCTGAACTCCATCTGCTAAACATGGTTCTGCTTGTAGTTCTTGTAATCTAGTAAACTGTCTTTATTCACTTCTAAGATCCAAACTGTTTTTCTTAAAAACTATCTCCTACTTTTATATACTATTTTCAACTCCTACTCTTAGATATCTATGGTCCTGCCCCTCCAGTGTGAGCACTGCTTAGAAGTCCATGAGACTCCTCCGAACTCTGACACACTGGGGCTGGTTTTTCCAAATTTGCTTACAAAACTATTTCTTTGAAACGGTTCTGGTGTGAGCATTGCCCGGTGTCCCTGAGGCCCTTGGAAACTTTGGCACACAAAAAGCCCATTTGGTGTATTATGGACTGCCTGTTGAACATTAGACTTGATTGAAGGCCTGGCTTCCAGGTTTGTTTTTGGGCCTATTAAGGCTCCCTATAGTATAGTAATTTTCATTCCGTAATTCATTTGTATTGGTTTGTAATAATAATTTTTGTAAAACAGATATGGGGTTATTAGTAAAGTTGGGAGGGATTTTTATATATCTTTGTTGGGATCAGGTAGAAATCATGCCTATAGGATTGTTGTGATTATTTATATGCATTAGAAACCATGTCTATAGGACTTATCTCATTATTTGTCCTAAATTTCCACTTTACATCCTAAAAATTCTGTTATAGGACGTTTATCAATTCTGTATCAAAATTCATGTTCATGCATATTTTCAAGTCTCAATGTGTATTAGAAACCATGCCTATATGATTTTTTGTTTTTGGGAATCAATCAAACTCGTATAACATTCTGCTCACTTAGATATCATGTCCATAGGAAATCATTTGAAATCAGCATGAACACTTAGATATCATGTCCATAAGAAATCATTTAAAATCAGTCTTGACAACTTAGATATCATGCTTGTAGGAGAAGTGTATAAAATCAGATTCTGTGTCATGAAACAATGCTAGCAATTAGTTTTCAACACATAGACATGATGCCTATATGGTATAAAATATAAAATCTGATGTTTAAATTAATCACTGGTTTATAATTACGTTCTGATTAACGTTTAGATGTCATGCCTATAGGTAGCTGTCGGTTATCACCTAGGCAAGCCTGTAGGATAATTAAAACCCTGAGTTAAAGCTGTGGTTCCTGCCCAGATTCAACAAGTGATAAAAAAATCAGTAGGCAAACTGATAGGTACTCACTGCCTTAATAAAACTACTGCATATTCTGTGCTCATTTAGATATCCTGCCTATAGGACTCTAATCGTTTTAAATCCGCTTTGTCTGAATATGCGTGCAATTTTTTGCTTATTTGTGGAGGTAAATATGAGCCTTTAACTGCTACTTATGTGATAGTCCAATTTGCTTTAATTTGTCGCTTAACTTTTTCCTCTTAAGCACCATAGGTGAGTCTAGAACCACCTTAAATAGAGGTCCTAAGCACCTCCAGGTCCATAGGTAAGGGACGAGTAATGCACGCATATGGTACGTATTCGATGCTATTAGAAACACTTAGATAATAATTAAGGGGAGGGTAATTGGGTAGTAAAGGATATGATGACCTGTGCGCTAATGCTACGCGTAACACCTCTATTTGAGGAAGGTTATCGAGTATTGCACAGAAGTGACCCGACAGGCTAATAAACCTAGGACCCCCCTTACTCCCGTTTTCAAATGTTCTCTATTTGTTTAAATTGCTTTATGGCTAATTCACTTAAATTTAGTTTGGTCGGGACCCACCGTTGTGGACCTCCAGGGGTGCCTAACACCTTCCCCTCAAGGTAATTTCAAGCCCTTACCCAATATCTGGTAAAGTAAACCGGTTTATGAGTTATTTTCTTTAGGTGACCTAACGCACCTTAAATCCGTTAGGTGGTGACTCTTCAAATCCTATACCCCATCCCAAAAGGAAATGAGTTGCCCATAATGTCGAAACCCGGACTGCGCGAGGAAAAGAGGGGGTGCGACAGCATGGCGACTCTGCCGGGGATATTAGGCTCTTACCATGACAAACTTGTTTCTGTGAATTAGTCTGAAGCATGCTTTATCTTGTTAATACATGCACCCTTTCCCTTTCCCCTTTATGTGAACTTAATTGTCTATTTTCAAACATTTATGATTTTTTTACTACGAAGCTCACTTGTCTCCTTGTTTTCTTTCTTAAACGTCTTTCAATTATTAAATACCGCATTTATTATTTTCTAACGTGCAAATACATGACAACGTGCTATTTACTGTTGCATAAATCATGCTCAAAATCATATTCCACTCGTGCGTAATCAATCCTATAGAAACACTTGATGAGTGTCGGCGCTCTTCCTATATATCATCCTTTAAATTCGGCAAGGCTTATTTGCGGCAAAACTAGTCGATCAGCGGTGCAATCGACGGTTCCGTGCCTTTCCCTCTCAAGTTGTACGCTTGAGGGTACCAGTCTAGACCCCCATAGCAACCTTACTCTGATTATAACTGTACATGCATCATGGTCAAACTAGCCGGGTTAATATGTTGTCCACATAATAACCCTTTAAGACAAACCTTGTCCAAAAGTCCACCGGGGTTTCCATAATCCCAACGGACGCAACAACGTTTTTGTGCATTAATTTTGGAGAACTAAGTGCCAATATTCTAATCATGGATGTATAAATAGTCGAATTAGGAGCGGGAAAAGGGCCTAACCTTATTTGTTTTTCAGAAAATGAGGCATGAGGTCCTCAGGTTGAGCATGGTCCGTAATATACCACCACTGCTACTGTATTGGTGGGAAGATCTTTCCTCAAGTGACAAGAAACATGTGAAGAAGGTTCTGGGAAATTTGCCTTCTCTGTTAGACATCCAACCAAGCAATATGCTGCTTGAAGCTGCAACCATGTTCTGGGATAGTGAAAGGTCTGTGTTCCGCTTTGGGAACATAGAAATGACCTCGCTCCTAGAAGAAATAGGGGGATTTTATGGGTTACCTTGGGACAGCCCTGGTTTATTGGTACCAGAAAATCGCACTGGTAGGGGATTCCAAAAGATGATGGATCTGAAAAAGAACGCTGATTTGGAGTGCTTAAAGAAATCTTATGTACCCTTTGATTACCTGTATGAACGATACAGTCATAGCAAGTCCTACCGTATTTTCCACGATGATTTATCTATCACCTCCTTGGGTCATATTCACCGTAGAGTTTTTGTGTTCGTTGTTCGCTTCCTGGGTATGATAGTGTTCCCAAGGAAAGGGGATAGAATCCACACCAGACTAGCTATGGTAGCCAAAACTTTAATGGAAGGAATCGAGGGATAAACATACACCATATTCCCTATGATCATAGCTGACATCTACCAGGCTTTTGACCGCTGCCAGAAGGGGAACATTTCGAAGGTTGCAATCTGTTGCTGCAGCTTTGGTTATTGGAGCATCTCCAAAAGGGTCAATATCGTCAAAAGTTTCCACAAAGGGCGTGGAATGATCATATAGCCTTCCATCACCCTAAGAGGATGAGTTATATCCAGAACAGGTTTGTTCAACCAGAAAGTGCTAAGGAATGGGTGGAGTTCTTCGACAATTTAACTAAGGATCAAGTCAAGTGGATGTTTGAATGGTTCCCTATTAACGAGTTCATCATCAGGTCTAGGGACGATCCTCACTTAGTGTTGATCGATTTAAGGGGAATATACCCTTATGTTACCATCAGGGTTATGAGACAAGCAGGCATGAAGCAGATCATACCGCGGGTTGCGAAGATGAATCATTTCTGGGCGAATTTTTAGGACGACGACATCCCTTACAAGTGTCAAGCTCAGCATATGTGGCACTCAAATATTATTGTGGAGAAGGAAACCATCGATCCAGACAGGTATCATATGGGACATGAACCCTTTTACCCCACATGGTTGGAGGACAGCATAGCTGGGATAGTTAAGCCAAGAATCGATCAGGGAAACAGGGTCATAGACGAAGATGCTGAGACCCAAGTAAAATACAACAAATTGCGTAAGAGGATTCATGACTCCGAGGCCGAACATAAGGAGATACACGAGAAAAACATGAGATTGGTCAATGAATGGAGGGAAATGGCTATCACCTCCAATGAAAGGGTAGAATATCTGGAGAAGGGTTTGATGGAGCTAAAATAAAAGATAAGAGAGAGGGTTGCCGGCTGCCAGAATGATGAAGGAAGCGAGAGAGGACATCTAGCAAGAGTTTACCTGCTATTGGGCCTGCGCGAACTAGGGAAACTGATCAATGGAGTTAGGAAGATCAAGCCTGGGGAAGGTCCTTCTGGGACCAAGTAGATTAGATTTATTTGCTTTTCCAAATGTAATAAGGCCAAGTGCCAATAGTGACTTATATTTTATTATCTTAATGTCATTTTGGATTCATCTGTTTTTACATTAATGAAATGAGGCAGTTATTGGCCCTTAAGTTCTCCAAAACAACTTGTCGCTAGGCCTACCTAGGGCACCACAAGGCTCCCAAATAGGACGCGATTTACATTCCGCAATGTGTTTAAATACTGCAAATATTCTTTTCAGAACTCTTACTGACTTGGCTACCTTTTTGTTTTTTCTTTCTTTGATTATTCCCATTCCCCAAAGGTTGGTTCGCGAATACTGGCATCATCAGCTTATCATACTAGATCCAGGGACCCTCCACCTTCTCCTCCTCCTAGTCCACCAAAAGGCAAAGGAAAAGCAAAAATGGATGATTTGAACGGCACCAGAAAAGAAACCTATTCTTGGAGGATGATGACATGGACTGTTGTGTAATCATCGAGGAGGATGAGGAGGAAGGCCCTACTATCCGAGCTATGGAGAGAGGGACATTCCTCAGGAACTGGACTGTCAGACCATCCAAGGCCCGACGAGTCCCGGGGTAGCAAAGCTGAACAACATTGTTTATTTTGTTTAAAAAAAATGATTTCCCCTTTTGGCATTTTTTTAGATAATATTTCCGATGTTCCAAAACGTTATTTAAATTATTGAAAATCGCATTTGTTTGACACTTTCAATGAATTGATGTTTATTATTACCACTTTTCTCTCGTATCTTTATTCATACAACATTACTATTTCCTATCTCGATGAACCGACAATTGTGACATGTAATGAGGCAATGCAACAAAAGGATAGTGATTCAGAAGAAGAGGATGCCATACCCGAGGAAATCGTCAGAGAAGTAGAGGATTTTGAGAACAAGCCTAAGTCCAACCTGGACGAAACTGAGATAATTAACTTGGGAGATCCTGAAACCGTCAAGCAGACCCGCATAAGCATTCACTTGTCGCCGTCAGAGAAAGAGGAGTACACTCAATTCTTGAAAGAGTATGAGGACATCTTTGCATGGTCATACGACGATATGACCGTATTAAGTACATCCATTGTGGCCCACAAGTTGCCCACAAACCCAATGTGTCCACCAGTGAAGCAGAAACTTAGGAAATTCAAGCCTGATATGAGCTTGAAAATCAAGGAGGAGGTTACTAAAAAACTCAAGGCCAAGGTCCTCAGGGTAGTTGAATATCCAACTTGTATAGCCAACATCGTGCTAGTTCCGAAGAAGGATGGGAAAGTTAAAGTCTGTGTTGATTATCGGGATCTCAACAGAGCCAACCCAAAGGATGATTTCCCGCTGCCAAATATACACATCTTGATCGACAATTGTGCCAAGCACGAACTCCAGTCTTTTGTGGATTGCTTCGTCGGTTACCATCAAATCTGGATGGACGAGGATGACGCAGAGAAAACAACTTTCATTACACCTTGGGGGGTGTACTGTTACAAAATGATGTCGTTCGGCCTAAAGAATGCTGGGGCCACCTACATGAGGGCCATGACTACTATTTTTCATGACATGATACATATGGAGATCGAAGTGTACGTCCATGATATCATCATTAAATCCAAGAAGGCCGGATCATATAGCGGATTTGAGGAAATTCTTCGACAGACTGTAGAAGTACAACCTGAAATTAAACCCCGCAAAGTGTGCATTCGGGGTTCTTGCCGGGAAGTTATTGGGATTCATCGTCAGTCGCCGAGGAATCGAATGGATCCACCAAAGGTAAAAGCCATCCAGGAGTTACCACCGCCAAAGAGTAAGAAATATGTGATGAGCTTTCTGGGATGGCTTAATTACATCAGTCGTTTCATAGCCCAGTCTATGGTAATATATGAGCTAATTTTCAAGATGTTGAAGAAGGACACTGCGACTAGTTGGACCGAAGACTGTCAAAAGGCTGTTGAAAAAATCAAAGAGTACTTATCAACACCACCAGTCTTGGTACCGCCAGAGCCAGGTAGACCACTTCTACTCTACCTTGCAGTGCTAGATGGAGCTTTTGGCTGCGTTCTGGGGCAGCACGATGAGACATGGAGAAAAGAGTAGGCCATCTATTACCTGAGCAAGAAGTTTACTCCTTATGAAGCACGATACTCTCTGCTGGAACGTACCTGCTGCTCTTTAACTTGGATAGCTCAGAAGCTAAGACACTACTTCTGTGCCTATACAACATATCTCATATCGAGAATGGATCCCTTGAAGTATATCTTTCAGAAGTCCATGCCCACTGGCAAGCTGGCTAAGTGGCAAATCTTGTTGAGTGAATTCGACATTGTCTATGTAACTCAAAAAGCAGTCAAGGGTCAGGCACTGGCATATAACCTTGCTGAAAACCCTGTGGGAGGAGAATACGAACCTTTGAAAACGTTTTTCCCGACGAAGAGTTATCATTTGTAGGAGAAGACATTGTTGGTTGAATCCGAAGACA
This sequence comes from Nicotiana undulata, assembly GCA_005239495.1. NCBI lineage: Eukaryota > Viridiplantae > Streptophyta > Magnoliopsida > Solanales > Solanaceae > Nicotiana > Nicotiana undulata. The sequence continues at coordinate 16,246 of ML299437.1, read as the reverse complement.
ACTGGAGAATGTTCTTTGACGGAGCAACAAACTTCAAAGGAGTCGGCATTGGAGCCGTCTTGATATCAGAGACTAGACAACATTATCCAATATCTGCGAAACTCAGATTCCACTGCACCAACAATATGGCGGAATACGAAGCCTGCATATTAGGACTCAATATGGTTGTTGACATGAACATTCAGGAACTGCTAGTAATCGGCGACTCGGATTTTCTTGTGCACCAGGTACAAGGAGAATGGGCTACCAAGAACTCCAAGATATTTTCATATCTGCACCATGTGCAGGAATTGAAGAAAAGATTCACAAAGACAAAGTTTCGGCATGTTCCCAGGATTCAGAATGAGTTTGCCGATGCATTGGCCACTTTGTCATCAATGATACAACATCCAGACAAGAACTTCATCGATCCTATCCCGGCAAGGATCCATAATCAGCCGTCATATTGTTCTCTTGTTGAAGAAGAAATGGACGGGAAGCCTTGGTTCCACGATATCAAAGAATATTTGGCAAAAGGAGAGTACCCGGAGCATGCGAACCATACTCAGAAATACACGCTTCGGAGCTTGTCCAATCATTTCTTCCACAGTGGAGGAACCATATATAGAAGAACTCCTAATCTGGGACTGTTAAGATGTGCCGACGCAAAAGAAGCTTCTAGGTTGCTTGAGGAGATACATGCCGGGACCTGCGGCCCGCATATGAATGGATTTGTCTTGGCCAAGAAGATACTTAGGGCCAGCTATTTCTAGATGAACATGGAGACAAATTGCATCCGGTATGTTCAGAAGTGATACCAATGTCAAGTACATGCATATATGATAAAAGTGCCACCAAACGAGCTTAATGCAACAAGCTCACCCTGGCCTTTTGCCGCTTGGGGAATGGATGTCAATGGTCCGATCAAGGCCACTACCTCAAATGAGCATCAGTTTATTCTAGTGGCTATCTACTGCTTCACCAAATGGGTTGAAGCCGCATCTTACAAAGTTGAGACTAAGAAGGTCGATGCGGGTTTTGTTCGCGATCGGATTGTTTTTCGATTTGGGGTTCCAGAATGCATCATCACTGACAACGCCGCCAATCTCAACAGTGATATGATGAAAGCCATGTGTGAGACTTTAAAAATCAAGCACAAGAATTCCACAACATATAGACCTCAAATGAATGGAGTTGTAGAAGCCGCCAACAAGAATATCATGAAGATACTACGGAAAATGGTAGAAAATCACAAACAATAGCACGAAAAGCTACCGTTCGCTTTACTGGGATACCGTACCACATTACGCACATCAACCGGCGCAACTTCCTACTTGCTAGTTTATGGTACTGAAGTTGTTATTCCCGCCGAAATAGAGATTCCTTCCTTGAGAATCATACAAGAGGCTGAGCTTAGCGACGTTGAATGGATAAGGGCCCGTTATGAGCAGCTAGCCCTCATTGACGGAAAAAGGATGAACGCAGTATGTCACGGACAACTTTATCAAAATAGAATGTCCAGAGCTTTCAACAAAAGAGTCAAACCAAGACATTTCACACCGGGGCAGCTGGTGCTGAAGAAGATCTTCCCACATCAAGATGAATCCAAAGGGAAATTCTCTCCCAATTGGCAAGGTCCTTACATGGTTCACAGAGTATTGACAGGAGGAGACCTCATACTCGAAGAAATGGAGGGAGAAATCTGGCCAAAGCCGATCAATTCAGATGCAGTCAAGCGATACTATGTGTAAACTATTTATGTTTTCCTCATATGATGTAAATTGAACTACGCTCGACCAGATTCCCGTTTAAGAGGGGATACGTAGGCAGCCTTGTGGGTTCGGTCACAATTCAATAAAAAAAATTTCCCCACAATCAGAAACTGGGGCAGAATTTTGAGGAGGGCTCTCAAAATTCTGAAGCATGTTCAGCCAATCGCCATATGGAGCAGCCAGAAATGTTGTCTAGTTAACTGGGGCAGAATTTTGAGGAGGGCCCTCAACATTCTACGACAGAAGAAGTCGCGGTGTCTCTGATCATGTCACAATCACTGGTTCATCCAACTAATTTCTAAACTATATTTTACTATGTCTTTGAAAACTATGCATGCCTGCTTTTTAAATAAACTCTGTTTTAGCAAATGCTGCCCCAATAATTTGAACAGGATCTTCAGGCAGAGCGAAGCAATTCAAGCAAGCCGACGGGGGCACGAACCGACCTCCCCCTACAGAACTCACGATTTTCTTTGAATGCAGAAACAAGGAATATGCACACCTTGGAACCACAACCTTCATGACAACAAAGATACCGAACCCACTTCCAGCTAAGAAATACTCTGCTATCATATATTATTTGTTCATTGCATGAGACTAAGCATTGTCTCAAATATTTCATAAGGCTAAGACCTGCCTTCTATTTGCATGAGACTAAGCTCTGTCTCAATCTTGCATGAGGCTAAGCCCTGCCTCTCCATTTGCATAAGGCTAAGCCCTACCTTCTATTTGCATGAGACTAAGCTCTGTCTCAATCTTGCATGAAGCTAAGCCCGGCCTCCGTATCTGCATAAGGCTAAGCTTTGCCTTCACTTTGCATGAGGCTAAGCCATGCCTCCATATTTGCATAAGGCTAAGCATTGCCTTCACTTTGCATGGGACTAAGCCTTGTCCCTAATCTTGCATGAGGCTAAGCCCTGCCTCCGTATTTGCATAAGGCTAAGCTTTGCCTTCTCTCTGCATGGGACTAAGCCCTGTCCCGAACCTTGCATGAGACTAAGCTCTGTCTCAATCGTGCATAAGGATAAGCTTTGCCTTCTCTCTGCATGAGACTAATCCCTGTCCCGAACCTTGCACGAGACTAAGCTCTGTCTCAATCTTGCATGAGGCTAAGCTCTACCTCCATATTTGCATAAGGCTAAGTATTGTCTTCAATTTGCATGAGACTAAGCCCTTTCCCGAATCTTGCATGAGGCTAAGCCCTGCCTCTCTATTTGCATAAGGCTAAGCATTGCCTTCACTTTGCATGATACTAAGCCCTGTCTAGAATCTTGCATGAGGCTAAGCCCTGCCTCTCTATTTGCATAAGGCTAAGCATTGCCTTCACTTTGCATGATACTAAGCCCTGTCTAGAATCTTGCATGAGGCTAAGCCCTGCCTCTCTATTTGCATAAGGCTAAGCATTGCCTTCACTTTGCATGATACTAAGCCCTGTCTAGAATCTTGCATGAGGCTAAGCCCTGCCTCTCTCTTTGCATAAGGCTCAATGCCGCCTTTACTTTGCATGTGACTGAGCACTGCCCCGAATCTCGCACGAGACTAAGCACTGTTTCTCTGGCATTATCTATTTTTCTTCTCTCGGGCTAAGCTCTGCCCTCAACTTCATACAAGACTAAGCCTTGTCTTGTTATTTCTAGCATCATGTCTTTGCACCTCATGGGCTGAAATATTTCCATCTTGTCCGAAGGCGTCATAGTCGGAAGGCACCATCCTCATAGCCAAAAGACACCATGACATGGCCTGAGGATCTCTCAAACTTGCATATCATTATTCAAAGGCGTCATGGTTCGGAGGCACTATTTTCATGTCCCGAGAACATCATCTCATGGACTACGAATCCCTTACCGCACAATTCATGGCCCAGGACATCATGGTCTAAGGACGTCATCCTCAACCGTCCAAAGACAATTCTCATGGTCTGAAGGGAACTTGCATCATGTTTAAATTTACGCAAAGATATATGCTTGTAGTGCGTCCTCTATTTGCAGGTAACCCGATGAACAATCGTTATCCCAACAGGAGCAATCCCGCTCCTGTTCTTTCACACAATTTCAGACCTGACCGCTCACCATAACCGTTTCACCCATTCAAAACCTTGTGTTCGTTCTTGTGATAACTTCACCGGTATATTTCACCGGTGAATCCAGAACTACACACGACCCGATTCCTGTAAAATCAAGGATATGTAGGTAGCTCAGAAACCAGAGTGCGGCCTATGTCTTTCAAATCACCCTACTCGGTCAAAATTGGTCATCATATCTTTACCCGATAACTCTTTCATCTTTCCCGGGTAAAGAGGGGCAGCTGTTGATACCAATTTTTCCCTATACAATTTTCAAAACAATGCATACATATCTTCAAAACAATGCATGAGAATCAATTAATATTTTCCCATAATTTCTGCATTTTTAAGGACTTTTATTATATAAATAATTACTAATTGCATCACAAATGGTTTTATAATAATTTTATGGATTATTTTTATCATTTATATTTATACTAAGCTTTAATTATTTCATGAATAGCCACATTTACATTTTTTGGGTTATAATTGCAATAACTTTGCAATAATAGCCCATGTGTGCATAATTACCTTATTTCACCAGAAAATAGCTTTTTATATTTTTTATAATATTAAGTAATTATTTAAAACCAATTTTTATGCACCAATAGCATTTTTTTTAATCATTTATTAGCTATTTTTATAAATTATTTTATCAAGTAATCGGGTATTTAACAAATAGCCTTTTTAATTTTATTTAGTTTCGGGCCTAGCCCAAAACATTACCCCAGCCCAATTAACATACCCAAGCCCAGTTTCCATCTGACCTACCAAACCTTCAGATTAAATATTGGTCGTTGATCTCAAAAGATCAACGGTCCAGGATCAATTACCATTTTTAATTACCCCCAACCTCAAACTCTACTCATTCCCTCATTTCTGCCGCCCCCAAATCCCTTCCCTCCTCCATTATCTCTCAAGATCTCCCTTAACCATGGCCGCCGTCATCGGAAATCCCCTGCTCCATAGGATTTCTCTTTGATTTCAGGCACCTGCCGGCCTCTTACCTTCTCCGGTTGTTCAATCTCTTCGTGGTTTGAAGGAATCTCAAAAGACTCAATTCAGAGTCGAGCTAAACTCTTCATCTTTGATGAACCTTCCTTGTGTTCATCGCTATGTTTGTGAGTATTGTTATCTTTACGATTATGGCTTGAAACTCCGGTTCTTAACTGGATTTTTCTCACCTTGCTCCATTTTCCAAAACCCTAATCTCTTTCTACTGGAGTCTGTTCAGATCCTTGTAGATCTGGGATGATTTTAAGTTTATTTGGTATTTTTCTTTGAAAACCTTATGTCTTTCCTTATAATTAATCGATTTCAATATTTTCTAAAACTAGGGTTTCATCCTAAGTTCTTTGCAAAAAAGGTTCTAAAGTTTCTAAGTGTTTGAATCCGATTATCTTTACTAGTTCGACTGATTTTTCATGTCTGTGTTCTAATCCCTATATTTGTTTAACTATTTCATGGTTTATTTCAATATTTTCCCGTTATTCCTTTCTGTCGATTAACAGAGACTAACTGATTTTTGTTCGACTAATTATGGTTCGAAATTATATTATTCTAAGATTGTTACCTTCTGTGATTTTTATCTAATTTCCAGATTTGTGATACTACTTTCCTAAATTATGTGATGTGCCGGAGAATTATGGCACATTTAATATCAAATTCCTTAAATTATAGCTTGTTTCAAGAGCTTACCTTGTATATTTATAGAATTTTGATGTTTTGCAGTGCATGAGGCTTAAACGCGCAAGAATACGGAAAAGATAACAAAAAGCTAAAAAAATGAAGAAAAGAGCAGAAAGCGATCGCAGAAAGCACAAGAGGGACCGCATATCCCGTATGCGGACCGCAGATGACCCTGGTGGATCGCAGAACGCCACAGAAAGATTGGTAGATTTTAAGAGCACAAATGCGGTCCATTATGCGATCGCAGATCGTGTATGCGAGCCGCATAATGGACCGCAGATCTCCAAGCCCAGAAGTCCAGCTCAGAATTGCGGTGCAACTCTGCGGTCGCATATCAACAATGCGAACCGCAGATCAACAATGTGGCGTGTACCTGGAAAGTAGGGTTTTAAACATGCGATGAGATTTGGAAGAATGCGAACCGCATTCCTGTTCTGCGACAGGAATGCGATCGCATAGCTTGCTTGAAGGGGTACTTTTATCCGTTTTCCACCCGACTTTTGGCCCACTATAAATAGATTTATTTGGGTTTTTTGGGTTATTCTTTTCTGGTTTCAGAGCAACATTCCCTCCATTGAATATTCTTCATTTTTGGACGCATTTAAGCAAAAGGTTCTTGAGTTTTTGTAAGCTTTCATGACATTTAATACCTTTATGTTTTTGTCATTAAGTATGTGTAGCTAGCCTTAAATACTAAGGTTGTGGACCCAAAATGGGTGTTATGTATTTGGGTATTTAACATTGAATATATGTATAATGGGTTGTTGATATTTATTTACTCTTCATTTTTCATTTATTGTTAGTGGTTGCAAACATTGACAAATGCCATAAATTCTTTCTTAGCTTGGAAAAGTGGGTTAGAATTGGTAAGGGTAAATACCAAAGACTCAAGGCTTTAAACCTTGTTTAATAGAATCACTTAGGAATAAGTGGGTTCTATTTGGAATTAAGTGATTGGCCTTCATTGCAACTCTTTTGTATTTGGGAAAATCATAAAGAGGAAATACTACCCTATTATTGGAAAATATTGGGAGTCATTTAGAAATCATTTGCATATCTGAGGACTTCCCATTAGAAATATATCATATTAATACCCATTAGCATTACACATCATTAAAGGGGGCACAACCTTGGTTTAGTCAATCCTATTAATTACAACTTTAATTAGTCGTCTTTGTTACTATCATAATTGCAATACTACACTATAAATTCCTATACTCCTGTTACATTAACGGAATAGGGATAAGATTTGAGTTAAAAATCACACTATCGAAGTAACTTTTCACGCCTATTCCCTGTGGGATTCGACCCCAACCTTGTTTGGTTATTACATTTGACTTCGACCGCTTTACACTATTTTTAAGTGTAATTTGAGAGTATCATTATGCCATTGACCTGATTCTTTGGGTTTTGATTTATTCTAACCAACTTATAAAAGGCTGATGACCTATTTCTTGACTTATTTAAACCCCAATCTGGGATGTTAATTGATTCTCCCTATTTTAAGGGATCTTTTCCGGATTCTTCTGTGAATTGATTGAGTTAGTTTCCCCAATTAACTGACTGATTTTATTTGAATACCTTATTTATAAACTCTGATTTATTCTTTGCTTTATTTGTTTTACCTTGCTAAGTGCTATATAATCCCCCATTCTGACTTCTTTAAGGAAACGAACACACTCAGAAAGAAACACACACACAAACTCTTGCTCTTATTCATACACACTCTCTATTGCAAATCTTTCTGTTACTTGTGTTTACTGCACTGTCTAGCCAACTGAAATCCAAGGCTAGACTATTGGATTCTGTATACTTTCATCTTCTTGTTTTCTATCTCTTAACTGGTATGTCTCCACTCCTATTATCATTCAATATTCTATGAAGTTAAACCTATGTGCTTCCTGTTTATTGATATTAATCAGCATGACTACTTCTGTGTAGCTAGACCTATATCTTTCCTGTTTATTGCTCTCAATCAGCATGACTATTTCTGTTATCATATGTAGTTAGACCTATGCCTTCCTGTTTATTTCTCTTAACCAGTATGTCCCTATTTCTGTTATCATGACCTCTTTTATGTGATGTGTGTCTCAATATACTTCTGTTTGGTACTGGTCTCCTAGTCATCTCTTTCTCAACTACTATGCTTCAGTCCCTATTCTCTATGACTTACATGATTAGTTCACTCTAAACCTCAATATGTGCATGTTCATTATATGTTTCCTGCTTATTTCAACCAGTATGCTTTAGTCTTGTTACTTCTTTGTCCCATATGGCTGTGTGGTTGGTGCTTCAACATGCTTCTGTTCATGTTAACTAGTTCTAGCATGTCACTATTTGCCCATGACACTTGAAATTAGCATGTCTAACTCCCACTGCCTCACTCTATTCTGTATGGAAATTTGATCAGTCATTTCGATTTCAGCACGTTTTTCTTTGCTTAATACATGTCTATATGCTCACTTAGTAATAGTTAATGAATTAAATCAAGCCCAAGCAATGTGAAACCTTGTGACTCTATCTTGTCTGTTGTTTGACTACTGGAGTTCAAGTCTGAACTCCATATGCTAAACGTGGTTCTGCTTGTAGTTCTTGTAATCTAGTAAACTGTCTTTATTCACTTCTAAGATCCAAACTGTTTTTCTTAAAAAGTATCTCCTACTTTTATATACTATTTTCAACTCCTACTCTTAGATATCTAGGGTTCTGCCCCTCCAGTGTGAGCACTGCCTAGGAGTCCATGAGACTCCTCCGAACTCTGACACACTGGGCTGGCTTTTCCAAATTTGTTTACAAAACTATTTCTTTGAAAAGGTTTTGGTGTGAGCATTGGCCGGGGTCCCTGAGGCCCTTGGGAACTTTGACACACCAGAAACCCATTTGGTGTATTATGGACTGCCTGCTGAACATCAGACTTGATTGAAGGCCTGACTTCCAGGTTTACTTTTGGGCCTATCAAGGCTCCCTATAGTATAGTAATTTTGCATTCTGTAATTCATTTGTATTGGTTTGTAATAATAATCTTTGTAAAACAGATATGGGGTTATTAGTAAAGATGGGAGGAATTTTTATATATCTTTGTTGGGATCGGGTAGAAATCATGCCTATAGGATTATTGTGATTATTTATACGCATTAGAAACCATGCCTATAGGACTTATCTCATTATTTGTCCCGAATTTCCACTTCACATCCTAGAAATCCTGTTATAGGACGTTTATCAATTCTGTATCAAAATTCATGTTCATGCATATTTTCAAGTCTCAATGTGCATTGGAAACCATGTCTATAGGTTTTTTTTTGGGAATCAATCAAACTCATATAACATTCTGCTCACTTAGATATCATGTCCATAGGAAATCACTTGAAATCAGCATGAACACTAAGATATCATGTCCATAGGAAATCATTTAAAATCAGTCTTGACAACTTAGATATCATGCTTGTAGGGAAAGTGTATAAAATCAGATTCTGTATCATGAAACATTGCTTGCAATTAGTTTTCAACACATAGACAGGATGCCTATATGGTATAAAAGACAAAATCTGACTGTTTAAATTAATCACTGGTTTATAATTACGTTCTGATTAACGTTTAGATGTCATGCCTATAGGTAGCTGTCGGTTATCACCTAGGCAAGCCTGTAGGATAATTAAAACCCTGAGTTAAAACTGTGGTTCCTGCCCAGATTCAACAAGTGATAAAAATCAGTAGGAAAACTGATAGGTACTCACTACCTTAATAAAGTTTTTGCATATTCTGTGCTCATTTAGATATCCTTCCTATAGGACTCTAATCGTTTTAAAACCGCTTTGTCTAAATAGGCGTGCAATTGTTTGTTTATTTGTGGAGGTAAGTGTGAGCCTTAACTGATCCTTATGTGATAGTCCAATTTGCTTTTGTTTGTCGCTTAGTTTTCTCATTTTAATCACTATAGGTGAGTCTAGAACCACCTTAAATAGAGGTCCTAAGCACCTCCACGGCCATAGGTAAGGGACGGGTAATGCACACATAGGGTACGTATTCGATGCTATTAGAAACGCTTAGATAATAATTAAGGGGAGGGTAATTGGGTAGTAAAGGATATGATGACCTGTGCGCTAATGCTACGCGTAACACCGCTATTTGAGGAAGGTTATCGAGTACCACTACAAAAAAACAGCGTTTAGCGACGAATTTTAGCAACAAGGGAAATTCCGTAGCTAAATAGCAACGGATTAGCGACAAAATTGGAGGTTTGTCGTTAAATAAGCCACATAAAAAATTGTATCAAATATAGCGACGGACTAGCGACCCAAACCAAAATTTCGTCGCTACAATTGGCGCTAAATATTAGCGCCTTATTTTACCTACAAAATTAGCGACGCAAATGGGGCGACAAAAATTATTAAAATCTAGCGACGGATTTAACGTCAACAAATCCGTTGCTTAATTCATTTTATTTATCAAGAAATTCCAGAGGTGATTGCGACAAAATGTCCGTCGCTAATTTCCTTAAAATAAACCTTCATTTAGATAATATTAGCGACCGAAATATGGGCGTCGCTATTCCGTTGCCAAAAGGTTAGTTCCGTAAAAGAAAATTTTCATTAGTTGTTATTAGCAACAGAATTCAAGTCGTCGCTAAGTCCGTCGCGATAATGTCGTCTAAATTTAACTTATTTACCTTGGTCAAAACTCAAAAGCCAGACATTTCAACAATTAGGGCAAAACCCCTTTTCTCTCCTCTCTATCAGACTCCTTCACTAATCTCTTAAGGAGGTAAAATTCTCTTCAAATACAAAAAATTGGGCGTGAATCTAAGGTTAGTGTCTGACAAATAGAAGAAAACTTTCGAATTTGCAAGATTTTTGCTGCATAACTCTGAAATTCGAAGTCTCATGTTGCTGCTCAGCAAGATTCTCAGGTGAAAGGGTAAGCTTCTTTGTGATTTCATTCCTGTCTTGTAGATCTGGCGATAATCATTGTTCAACTTTTCTAAAACTGAAGTCATGCAGTGAGAGGTTTAATTTTCTGTGAGAGGTTCAATTTTCATTCTTGTGAGAGGTTCAATTTTCTGTTAGTAGAAAGTGCTGAATGTTCTTTGTTGTTCATTACTTTCTTACTTCTTAAAATTTCTGAAATTCGTTTGTGGGTTGTGTTGGTTTTAATTGTTTGTTTGTATCTATATTTTGAGCTGAAAATTCTAAATCGTGAGATTAATTCGAAGAACCCGGGTCCCTATTAGCCATTACTGAGTCGTTGATTAAGGCGTTCTCGATCGAAATTTTCATGGAGGATTTGAGAACAAAAACATATTGCATGCACTGCCTAGCCATATTGCTATTGCTGAATAGTCCATGAAGAGTTTGCATAAATAGCCCAAACCAGTTATGTAGTTATTTGCTGCAAACACCGCTGCCCAGTAGCTCAAAAATGTGTGTACTGACCATATTTGCGCCCATATTTTGCTTATGAACCATGTCTGTATCCATATCTTCTATCCATGAGTATGTTCCCTGTATTTCCTAGTTGATGTAGCTGCTGAATATTTTGTCCTGTTATCTCTCAATGTATCCAATATTCCTTCTGAAAACTACTGCCTCGATCTAACATACCTGACCATTTTGTGAATTCTCTATGATTGTCCATGTGTTGCATCTTGTGTATTATCCAGCTTTTCTAGGTTCATTGCGTATATTGAAACCTTTAGACATTGAGCATGTAGAATATGCCCAAAGTATGTCTTAGTATCGCAATTACCCAGCACCATCCTATATGAGCTTAACGTCATGCTTATGCCTACTCTAGATTTACTCACATTGGAATGAGTACTACGTACTAATACCACCAAGTGTGAGTTTGGCATAGAGTAAGGCATGCTTACAGTAACGTCCCCAAATTGGTCCCTAATTGCTTGTAATGTTGCTACTGTCCTCATGCATTTTCTGTATATTTATTGAATTTTGCTTTTCTAGTAAATGAGTTGCTGTGCAATGGCCATGAATCAAGTTACAACACTGTACCTGAAAACATGTTGGTTAATTCCTTAGATCAAATAGATGTATTGGTAATGTGGAGTAATAGTTTTCTATCACATTGATCCTGTCAATAAGACAAGATTTTCCAGAATATCCATATCTCAGATAAATTATGAGAGAAATAAGTTCCTTAAGAAGTAGACTTTTATTTTTTCTCTTAATCTCTTTAGACCTTTTATTACATCTTTACTGGAGACGACAATTTTTTTATATAAGTAGTAATTTAAAGCAAAAGATTTCTGTTTAAGAATTACCAACTGTATTTTTCCTCTTTTGCAATTTGTTTTTGCCTTTTGGTTTTTCTTTTCGCGTTTCTTTTCCCATTCACAATTGCAACTCGCCTCATCATAATTGGCTCAACAGTAGCATGCACAACACTGTTTACGCCCAAATTTGCATTAATCGTGTGAGGTTTCAGCAGTCCTGCGTAATTTGTTGGTTGAGAATTGTTTGTAGGTGGTTGAGAATTGTTATTGGTGGTTGGGATTGGTGGGGCGAGGGTGACAGGGGGCTGACCAGCCGGATAATTGGCTTGGTCGCCGGCCAAATTGGCCATGGCAGTGAGGGACAATATAAATGGAGACACACTACTTTATTTTCCCTTAATGTTTGAAAATTTTCTTTACAGGTCGACAAGAATTTATGTGGTAAAAGTTCTTGGAAAGATTCAATTTTTATTAGTCTTCGTGCTTGATCCAAAAGGCATTTCAGGATCTGGTGAGTTCTCGTGTCCTTGTTATGTTGATTGTACTTTTCTCTATTGCATGGGTTTAATTGAATAATTTATAAATTATATTTGGGGCATTCTAATTGGTATCATTTTTGACTTATGTAATCCAGGCCGATTATAGCATTTCATTTGTCTATTTAAGGTTCTTATTTTGGTCAAAGAAATGAACTGAACATTTCAAGATTTGTTTTCATTCCAAGATTGGGGTGTTAGTATTCTCAGCTTAATCTGATGTCAACTTGTTATTCATTTTAGAAAGCATTCTGATGTCTTATTAAATAAAAAACTCTGAGGTCTTGTTTATTTTAATATTAAATAGGAACATGGACAATCTAGAGCGTGATTGGATGTACAATAGGTTGGATGGCCAAGGGGGTATTAATTCAAGTTTCATAACTGGTGTGAACAAGTTTCTCCAGTTTGCTTGTTCTCATCGCAATCGCATGAGTGGTGACAGCGTTAGATGTCCATGTAAAAAATGTCACAATATTAAATACATGGATGTTGAAACTGTTAAATTGCACCTTTATCAGTATGGATTTGTTGAGAACTATTTTCTTTGGAAGTATCAGGAGAAAGAAATGAGACCGGTGAGATGTCTTCTAGTGGTGATTTGCATGGTGGCGCTCAACCTGAATTGGGATATGAGAATCCATATCGACAAATGGTCTTGGATGCGGCTGGACCTAATTTTGGCCATGGTTTGAGCTGGCAGTCTTATAATATACTGAACCAGAGTCGTCTCATTTTTATGAACCTTCAATGGAGGCGGAGCGTAATCCTTCAATGGAGGACGAGTCTAATCCTTCAATGGAGGAGGAGCCAAATATTGAGTGCCAAAGGTTTTATGATTTGCTACAGGCCGCTGATGCAAAATTATACCCTGGTTCTTCCCTCTCTCAACTCGCAGTGGTTTCCAGGATGCTAAATATTAAACTGGAGAATACTTTATCACAAAGAGGTTATAACAAAATGATGCAATTGTTGAAAGAGGCTTTACCAGAAGATAACACAATGCTTGATAACTATTACGAGACCAAGAAGTTAGTGCGTAGCTTGGGTTTGCCAGTTGAAAAGATTGATTGTTGTAATTCTGGATGTATGTAGTATTGGGGTGAAGATGAGGACCTCACATCTTGCAAGTTTTGTGGCCACCAGAGGTACAAACGTCGTGTCGGTTTTCGTAAGAGGAAATTAATCCCTTACAAAAAAATATATTATTTTCCTTTGATTCCTAGATTGCGGAGATTATATGCATCTCATGCTACAGCCGCTGATATGAGATGGCATCATGAGCACATACAAGAGGACGACGTAATGCGTCATCCATCAGACTCTGAGGCTTGGAAGCACTTCAACGAAACTCATCCTTTTTTTGCTGCCGAACCAAGAAATGTGAGATTGAGATTATGTACTGATGGTTTTCATCCCTTTGGTCATTCAGGGAGGAAATACTCTTCATGGCCAGTGATTGTCACCCCATACAATTTGCCTCCAAGGATGTGTATGAAAGAGGCGTACATGTTCTTAACTGTCATTGTTCCAGGGCCAAACAACCCTAAACAAAAAATTGATGTTTATCTACAACCTTTAATAAAGGAATTGACCATGTTGTGGGAGACAGGTGTAGAAGCATTTGACATCTCAAAAAAACAAAATTTTCAATTAAGGGCCGCTTTAATGTGGACAATCAATGACTTTCCAGCATATTCTATGTTATCTGGATGGAGCACTGCCGGTAACTTAGCATGTCCTTATTGTATGGAGGAAGCACAATCCTTCAGATTACGTCATGGTGGGAAAACAACTTGGTTTGACAGTCATAGAATGTTTCTTGACCAAAATCATCCGTTTAGGAGAGATTGTAAAAACTTTCGTAAAGGTCATACTGTCAGAAGGCTACCACCACCCCTTATAACAGGAGAGGAAATCTTGAACCAAAATTTGTGAGTTGGGACTAAGAAAAGTAACTGAGCTAGATGCAGAAGAAGTTAATGGGAGAATTTCTAGGTGTTGTGGATGGAAAAAGAGAAGCATCTTTTGGGATTTGCCTTATTGGAGCTCTAACATGATCCGACATAATCTTGATGTCATGCATATTGAGAAGAATGTCTTTGATAATGTATTTAACACAGTTCTTAATGTTGATGGCAAAACAAAAGACAATCCAAAGGCACGTGAAGATATGGTGAACTATTGCGATCGACCGCAATTGGCAAAGAATCCTATTGATGGAATGTCACGACCCCAAATCCTAACGGGTCGTGATGGCGCCTATCGTGAAACTAGGCTAGCCAACCATCACATTGCTACGCTTTTGTTCAATTAAAATAGTTCACAATTAATTAATAAGCAAGCAACCACATCATAATTAATATAATTAAGTCTTAACGTCCCAATAATAGTCTAACAACCTCCCAAGAACTGGAGTCAATAGTCATGAGCATCTAAGAATAAATAAACTAACTCTGCTAAAACTATAATATATGTCTCTGAATCAA